>PVLD010019704.1:0-35715 GCA_004027595.1 Dinomys branickii
GGGCAGAGGTGCCGGGAGAGATGATTAGAAACGGGAGCGAGGCCCGCAGGAGCTGTCGTCAGCTGGAGGTAGGAGAGTAATGAGGGGCTGGGGAGGCCAGCAGGCCGTCCAGATTCGCATGTTACAGTAAGGTCCCCTTCTTACTGACCAGCTCAGTCCCTAGGCACATCCTGCAGGGGGAGAGAAAGTTTAAACTCTTCGAAGAGAAGTTTAACGCAGTCCATAATATATCTCCGAAACTTTTACATAGAACTGTGAGATACCACGTTTTGCACTTTTCAAATATGCTGTATTTTATTCATAAAACTTGAAAAACATCAAGCATTGGTATGTAGGTAGGTGCCACCGCCAGCCTCCTGAGGACCATGGAGCGGTCCTAGGGGACGGCCGTGACGCTCGTGTCCTGTGCTCCTGTGTGTCCGTCGCTGCTGTGGCAAACGGCAGTCTGGAACCTTAACAGGAATGAACCTCAGTTTTCCTCCGGGGACACAGGCAGAACCTGCTGAGCAAGTACTCATTCTTATCACTATTTTGGAAACTCAGACGTGGGTTTGACGCGACTTAAGTGGTCCTTACCAGCGTTCCCCTAGCAGCATTGGCAGCGCGTTTGTTGTAAGATTGGAGATAGCGTGGAGTGTCTTTGCAAAGGCATTTAGACTCTAGCTGGAGGCTGGCAAGCGCACCATGACATGCTCCTCACGTTGCCGGTTTGTCTTTCCATTCGGTGAGAATGGGCTGCCTTTGTGGCCGTTGGGCTGTGTGGTGTAGCACAGGCTAAGGGCCACTGTCTGAGCTGCCAGGGACCGCCTCAGTGTTGGGGCAGCAGAGCACCTCCGTGGGAGGGGATGGACTGATGCAGGTGACAGCTGGAAGAATAGCGTCTGTTAAGCAGCCTGACCTATAGGAGCTTGATACCATATCTCTGAGTATGAGTAATTGTACATAAATACTTCTACATGTACACTTCACAGAGGCACACACAATTTGTTTCCATAGGAACTGCTTCAGATTCTGATGAATTATGTATGTTTTTACTTTCAAAGTAAAATTTTATGCAAATCCAGCTCTCTCTAAGGTTGGTCCTACCACAAGTGCTTATTTTTAGGGTGAGGTTGCTCTGTTTATGTACTTACTGTTACATGAAGTGATGAGGTCACCATGGCTAATTCTGCTCTAGGTACCAGTAATTAGAAGGGCGAAATTAATTTTCTCTTTCTGCCACCCTCAGGTAGATTTTGCCTTGAATAGTAAAGACTTTAAATTTCTTGATGAGGAAGTAAGTCAACTGCAGGCCGTTTCTAGTCCAACTGAAGAGGGTAGAAGTGGTGAGCAGTCCTCTGCTGCGGCCCAGAGCTCACCTCTCGCTGTGTCCGCTGTGTACCACTCACCGTGTCCCCTTCCCCCGCCAGGGCCATCGTGGCGTTAGTGTACAACGTGCTGAAGGCGTTCATGGAGATGAACAGCACCATGTTTGATGAGCTCACAGCTACATACAAGTCAGATCGTCAGCGGTAACTTTTTAAACCTTTTTTGTTTGCTGTGTGAAAAACTACTGAGTTCTTCTCTAAAGTTGACCACTTCTGCTCCACACCCTAACCAGCCCAAGTTCATTCCTTTGTGTGTTCGTGTTTGCACCCTCGTACATGCATCTTTGCCAGTGTGCGCTGAGCAGCCAGGCTCTGCGCTAGTGTCGTTGTGGTGAAGTGTGCTTTCCTCCCTTCTTGCGTTCCAGTTCTGCTTCAGGGTCAGGTGCCTGGCAAATAGCTGGTTTTTCAGCCCCATTTAAGGAGACTATCATGTAGTTTGCCCTCTGGACTCCCATGCCTGGCCTGCTTGAACTAGAATCGAGCTGGCGGTATTCCAAACAGAGGAGGGATGCGGCACTGTTGTCTAGCTGTACAATGCAAAGCTTAATTCTTCATTGTAGAACCCAACAAATGCATTACAGTTTACTGTGCAGTCAAGGAATATAGCTTGGTAATCTGGCATTAGGCAAGCCTTAGACCATAGGGAGCAAAAGCCAGTGAGATCCTGTATAGTAAATGGCTTAGTAAAGTCTTTTTTACATTTCATTTATGTGATTCTTCAGTTTTATTATTTCTGGTCCAGTATGTCCAGCTTTCCAGGAGAGGTACATGGAAGGATTAAGGAAAGTCTGGACAGTTCCTAGTAGTTCGGTCTCTGGTTTGGCTGTGAGCACCTTGGAGCAATGTCAGCTTGTAGACCATCAAGCTGGGGACCACGGGGTCTCAGCGGTGTGTGCCGATGCTCACGCCCAGCACCATGTGAGCCTGCAGGACAAAACTGTGCGCTTTCCTTGCTTTTTTGGTTTGCCTAATTTTGAGTATGTCACTTGTATTTCACTGGTAAAAAGGTAAATAGGGGAAAGTTTGGTGGCACAGGTCAAAAGACCACTGCAGTGGTATTTTTCTTTAAGTTTCCAAGGATGTGGTTTATGAAAACAATTATGGGATGTGGCAAGTATTTAGCTGTAGACAGAGGCTGACTTTTTAACCACACTGTTGGGATAAATACCAATTATGAGATCAGTCATGCCACACTTGTAGCATAAATAACTTCTAATTCAGTATATTAGCAGTTGTTGCAAAACCATTAAATTTCTAATAACCCTCCTTGCCCCAGACTTAAAATATTTGAAAAATATTATTTAGAGAAGGGCTGAGGGCACAGAGTAATATTGTGCACATGGCATTTTGTCTTTAAAAGCAACAGAATGCTCACTGTTATCCTAGTTGAACAAAGATTAAATCTGTACAATCCTATCAGGAATACTGAAGGGGCTGTGACATAGCTCAATGATAGAGTGCTTACCTAGTGTGTAAAAAAGCCTTGAGTTTGATTTCCTAGCACCAGAAAAATATTTTTAAAAGTTAAAAGTGAAGGCCTTATTTCTAAAATACTCAAATTAATTTGTTCACATTTAGTGAATGTCAGTAATGAAAATGTTTTATGATCATTTATCATCTAAACAGACTAATCTCTAAGAAATGTAACTAAGAAGACTAGGAATAGACAAAATTGAGGTTAATTCTGGTATTTTAGTTTATAGTTAGTGGACTTTCATAATGAGAGATTTTTTTTGTTTTGTTTTTGCTTTGAGACAAGCTGGCCTTGAATTCACTTTGTAGCCCAGGCTGGCCTTGAACTCACAGTGATCCTCCTGCCTCAGCCTCCCCGAGTGCTGGGATTACAGGTGTGCGCCGCCACACCTGGTCAGTGTGTTTTTTTTGAAAAATTTTTTAAAGGCCAGGGTAACACTTTGTTCAAACAAGTAATACTGTACGAACAGACAGACGCGCCAATCTCCCTGTAGATGTGAGAGCGGGAGAAGGGAGCACAGAGGCTTGTTTGCTTCTGTCAGAGAAGAGCCAGGTGAGGATCCCACTTCAGGAGGCAAGAAGTAAATGGTTTCAGTTCAGAGCTGAGTTTTCAGTATTACAAAGCTGAAAACAGTGGGTGGAATAGGTGTTCAGCGCTGCTGGTACCTGCGCTGGGGCTGTGTCAAAGTGAAGCTGGGCCCCACGAGGATGGTGTGGTTAAGTTTTAAACTTTGCCACCTACAGGGAAGGAGAAGGGGGCAGTAATAAGGGGGCAGTAAACACATGAGAAGTATTGAGAAGTTCTGAAGATACAGTTGTCAGTATGAAAGCTGAATGCTAACCCGTCATAAACTTCACCTGGAAGAAATCCCCATAGGACAAAACTGCACTGAACGGTAGAAAATTCCTGACCAAAAACACGAAGGAAATGTTTTGTAAGAAGATGATCATTATTGTGATAACGTCAACACAACGTAACCTGTTAATTAGGGCAGCATGAATGTGGCGCGTGTGGAGCTGTTTTTCAGCTGAATGAGGTTCCCAGGTGTTCACGCACCACTCCTGTGCCCCTCCAAAGGCAGAGGTGGGACGGCAGTCACTCGGCTGCGCCAGCAGCCTGGGTTTAAATGTACTCACGTTAGTGCTCCCTGAGAACATCTCTTTAGACCACTCTTACCCCAAACTGGGTGGGGAAACAAAAAGTGATCATCACTGAAGCATCTAGAACCCACAACGGTTGCAACATTATCTCATCTTGTCTCTTACTGCCCTGTAAGTGCAATTTTTCAGGGCCTACATTATCAAATAGGTAGCTGTTCTAAAATAATTACGCCCACTGAAATCTGTGCTGTACAGATTGCATTTGTTGAAACTGCTTGTAGTAAACAAAGACTAAATTATCAAAATATTAATTGTGAAATGAAGGTACCACCTACCATATTGTTTATTTCATCATTCATGTAAGATTAGTGGAAAGAGCATTAAATTATGTAGGTTTCTCTAGCATTTTTCAGGGAGGAAGAAGGATAAAGATTAATTTCTGTTCCTATTAATGTTAATGCAGTGTTTTAGAAAATATTGCTGATAAAATAAAGTCTGAGGCATTGGTATGCGTACAAATCTCATTTAATCACTGTGGATTTCCCTGAGTAGAATTTTGTACTATAGCCGAAGTTAAATCTTCGCTAACGTGAGGGGCAGGCCTTGCCCATCTTGTCTGACTTGAACCTGCTTTTTACTGCTTCAGAGCAATGTGAGAAAACTAGGTATAGCACAGTGAATTATTTTTAATAAATGTGAATTTAATTTATAATTTAGTCATATGTTGATATGTGCTTCCCACTTGGTTGATAATAAAAATATCTTCCCCCTTTAAAAAATAAAAGCAATTTCAAAATGTTATTGGCAAAATAAAACATATTGATTATTTTGAATCAACCAGGTTTTGATAAACTTTAGCAAACAGTGAAATGTAAAAGTCTGAAAATCATTAGTAGAATTAATATTGAACTAAATTTGAGTGCTTAGTAACTTAGATCAGTACATAATAATAATATCAACAAAGTTCAACCTAGATTATTAATTAAAACTGAAGTCACAAGTTTTTCAGAAACTGCCAAGAAGACTTCTTTTTTTATGCTATAGGAAAAATAGGTATGACTAAAGGAGAGGGTGGATTTTCTTGAGCTTCCTCATTCTCTCTGTCAGTGTTACTTCTTTCTTTGTGTATGTGTTTTGAGTTTTTTTGTTGTTTGTTTTTGAGATGGGGTGTTGCTATATAGTACAGGTTGGCCTTGAACTCACTATGTAGCCCTGGCTGCAAACTCACGGAGATCGTCCTGCCTCAGCCTCTGAGTGCTGGGATTGCAGGTGTGCACCATCCCCGCTGTCAGGGTTATTTCTAACGCCCTCCTAAGAATGTATATGAAGATGATGACAGGCTCTAACTAGGCCCCAGGTAAAAATCACTAAGTGCCCTTAGTTTTAAGATAATTGGTGCAGACGGATCATCCCCATTTTTGTTTCTTGATAATTTTGAAGTTAATCTTCTGTGTTGAACTAAATATAAAGGGCTGTTAATTTGATACCTTAAAATAGTGTTTTCTCCTGCTCTGTTCACTCATAGACTTTTATGTCTGTATAACTGTCAAAAAATGAAACTCATGAGAGAGAAAAGCCAAACAGAAAAATCTGCAAGCTTAGTGCCAAACTTTTCAGACTTGTAACATACGCATGAGGAAAGCGATGTGAAGGGGCAGTTATTGGTAGCTCATCCCTTTAAGCCTTTGCAGTTGGTGACATTGTGTTCTGTTTTTTCCTCAGTGAGAAAAAGAAAGAAAAAGAGCGTGAAGAATTGTGGAAAAAATTAGAGGATCTGGAGTTAAAGAGAGGCCTTAGACGTGATGGGATAATTCCAACTTAATGAAAGTATGACCCCGACGTTACTAACCTGTGGAGTCACACATTTATGTAGTAGAAGATGGAGCAACAGTTTTCTGTATTGTGCAACTTTACAGTAGATTTCACGTTTGTTTCATTATTACAACAGCACTGTATATACCCTGTCTCTAAGTAAAAGAAAAAAAAAATAAGGACTTCAATCCAAAGTTTGGACAGTAGATGGACTTCTCAGAACTTTGCAAAACATAATCATTGTTCTAACCCTCTTAAAAAACAAAAAAGCAGTCTTCAAAGATCAGTTGATGAAATTGCTATGTTAAAATTCCATTATCAGGAGTTCCTTATTTATCCCTAGCAGAGAGTATGATACAATTTTCAAATGTGAACAGTCTTAAGTTTAGCTTGTCTTTCTGCTAAGCTGTTAAATGTATTTATAGGAAAGGAAGGAAGAAACAAAAAGAGACTGTCATTTCCTTATGAGTTTGTGTAACTTCTTCCTCGGGATAACTTGACTGTAACTTGACATCTTTTCCTTTTGCACATCTTCCTGAGCTGAATGTCCACGTGGAAAGGGCCATGAATTCTGACGGCCCCTGATCAAAGTTTTGCCTGTTGGAGCGAACATCTCTCCTGTAACCAGGTAGCTCTGGTTCTCCTCTAGTTCTAAGATTAGGAGTTAAAAGAGAAGAGGTGATAAACATAGTAGGAAAGGGAGTTTTGGATTCACGCATCAATTTATGGTGAATCCAAATCACTGTCTTGAATCCTTTGAAAACAGGCACTGGGACATCACAAGCTTCAGTACCTGCCCAGTATTAGTTGCATACATCACTGAAAATACGTATGGAAAATACCGTAGAAGTGTCAGGAAAACATCCTTTTGGACCGTAGTACATAAGAAAGACAAACACTAAACAATACAACCGTGAAATTGATCACCAGGATTGTGAATCTAATTGGGAAAAAGTTTGAGCAAGCAGCGTGGACTGTTTGGATTTGTTGCCTTACTTTTTAATATGTATTTATAAAGTATCTCAGCAGAAGAGGATGCAGCCTCTGGGATAAAACAAACATGTTACAGTGTTTTTTTGTAGATTCTCGTTCTATATCTCATCACAGCGCCAGCCCTGCTTTTAGCCAGAAAGGATTCAGGATAAATACGATGCATTCTGAATGGGTGCATATTCCTAACTACTGTATTTGTTACCAAAAGTGGTTCTACAAATGCTACTGAAAAAAAATCTGGAAATTCCTAATGTCCTGAGTATTAATAATAAAGTTTAAAAATGCTTTTATATCAAAGGTGCATTGTGACCAAATTGTTTAAGAAAAAATAAAAGCAAAGTCTAGGGCTGTATTATAGATAGATTTTATTGGCTCTCTGCTTTATATTAAAAGAGGAATCTTACATGTTGGGCAGGTGCATTGCTGATAGAACTTGTGTACAGTATGTCCTTTTCTGCTGTGGTTGCATTTTATGTACTGGAAGATTTGTGCTCTGGGATTTATTTCCAGGATGCGTTTGCTTGTTACAGACACGGCAGCAGTTGAGTTGATAATGCTAAACCATCCCATCCAGCAGTATTCACGGTGCAGAGCCGGTTCTATGTTCATGTGCTGAATTGTGATAGTAGCAAACATGAACATATGAGCTACTGTTGCTCTTAGAAATACGATATAAATATGGGCTTGTATATTTTCTTCCTTCCATTTAAATAGAAGGGAGGCAGTTTTATTGTTCCCAAGAAAAAGGAAAAAAAAATGCTGCTCACCTTTCTCTTCCCTATGATGTGTTTCTAGATTACCAGTCAGCTCACAGTGTGTACATAAAAGTCAACTAATTATTGATATCATTACCGAGGTAGTTTTGTAAGAAGTGAAAACAGAAACAAAACCTGGCTTTGTTAATTTCTAAGAAATAGCCGGTAAATCATACGCAACACTGAATACAGCATGCTTTAATGGAATTAGTAGTTCTTTTTTTAAAGAAATTCATTATTATGTTGGCAAAGGCTACCAAAAATGAAACAACTCTCTTTAAAAGTGCCAGAGCAAAGGTACAAGTTCACATACTGATCTTGATAAAAAATAAATTTGTAATAAGTGTTCTTCAGCCCTTTTGATGATGGCCCTTCAGTTCTGACTCTGGTTTATTTTTGATGGTATAAACTATTGTTTGCCATGAGATGGAAGACATGAAAATCACAGGCTTAGGAAGAACCTCTGCCCCCTCAGAAACACAGTCATTTGGAATGAGAAAGGCCAGACCCCCCTTTCCTCAGTGCAGGTGGGGATGACACAGGTATCTTGAGTCAATTTTGTGTGTTTGCCATTCCAAACCCGAGAAGAAGAAAGCTAAATTTTAGACATTTAAAGAAGCAATTACAGCTCTCTGTCTAAAATTCCTAGGGCAACTTCTGAGAAGAAAACACTGTCTTTTCTTTTTTAACTAAAAGGGACAATGTGACGTTGGTCACGTTGTGTGTGGTGATGCGGAGTGACCGAGGCAGTCTGACTGTTGCACTGTGTGACATATTTAAGGGTGTACTGGCTGCATTTGCAGCAGCTCTCTCTGTCCCTTCCTGCAGTTCTGTTGCCGCGACCTGAGCTGATTGTGACAAATGCATCTTCGTGTTACATTCTGTTTTGTCTCATAGTTTCCAGAACTATATATAAATATATTTTTAAAATAGCAAATATTGTAGTTAGTGAGTGATGACCACTCCAACCTTATCCCTGCCATATTGGTTTCAGGGGTGGGATTCAGAGTGTTGTTGGAAGAAAAAAAAAATTCAACCCTGTGGTTTAGGGTGGTGCTGAGGCCTGAGGCTCAGCAATGTGTGAGCGAAGTGACCCCATCTCCTTTGAGTCGCGCATGTGTTCCGTTTCCGCATCGTGCAAGTATCCCCACTTGTTTGCCTTCCATGTTTACGTTTTGTTCTTTCCAACATTTTGTTCTCCCTCACATCTGGATTTTTATAAAATAAAAGAAAAAAATGTAAAGGTAAGAAAGAAATGATACCCTCAGTCCCACTGGATACTCACAAGCAGGGTTGTGCTCCTTTGTCTCGGGCGCCTTGGCCTACACAGAAGGGTTTAATTTATTTTGTACCTCCTTCCACGCATGGGGCGGTCCAGGTGCAGGGCTGGAAATTGCTTATAATGGCACCTGCTTGTACTTAAGTGTATAGCCCTAGGCTCAGTCACACTATGGAAAGAAAAAAAAAGTATATTTAGAGCTTTAAAAGCTTTTTTATTTTTTTGTGGGGGTGGGGGTTGGGTAAGGGATGTGTGGATGATAGGATGTTACTGGGATTTTTCAGTGTTCTGGGGGTTTGTTTTCCTTTTTCCTGTTTTTTTGTTTCTGTTCTTACCATTAATTGGATGCACTGACGTGGCCCAGGAAATGAAGAGACTCTCTTTCGATGCTATTACCAATGTTATCCTGAAGTGACAGTCACCTGTAGGAAAAAAAAAAGGTGGCACCAGACATGATTGGTGATGTTTTATTTGCACATGAATATTTTTATTTTTGTATTCTGGCTCAGCTGCTTCTCTGAGTGGAGTTAAAGGATGAGCCGTAAAGGATTTTTTGTAATAGGTATATCGGCGATGTGTTTTTATATTTCTCTGTATTTAATTTTGAAATTCTAAAAGAAGGACTGCGCATCTTGAGAGAAAGTCAAGCAGACTTTGACGCAGTGGAATGTCAGCCTGTGCTGCCACTTGTGCCGGACAGCAGCAGTAGCGTCTCCTTGGAAATGAACAATGTCTATGAATATAGATTTCCTTTTCCTCCCCTCCTTTGTCCCTCCCTTCTCCTTCCTCAGCTCTTCTTTTCTTCCTCCTTATCTGTTGTCTTTGGATTTCTTTCATTTCAGCGCTTCCCTCCCACTTTACTTCCTTTTAAAAAAATCACTTATTGTAAATAAGTTGTAATCCAAACCTCATGTATCAGTGGGGAGATTTCAAATATAAGTATTCTCAATACATTTTCTGGTTGTTGTCTGATTTTTGACTGAAGTACAATGAGAATGACTTACCCATTGCTTTTGGTTTGAGGATTTTGCTACAGCTTCATGAATCTTTTGGTATTTTAGTATTTCATTGTTTTAGCAGGAGAGGGCAGCAAAAGTTCATTTTCCATGTTAGTAATGCTGTGGTTCTTGACTGGTTTTAAACTTAGATGAGTGTGTGTGCCTGTTATTTTTCTTTTTTAAACAGCATCTGTTTGTGTGTAGAGGTAAAAATGAAACATTTTTGATATGAAAAGTTGCATATGAAAATTAGAGACTGGTTCAGCCGGACAGCGAAGACCTCCTGTTCTACACCAGAGTGAAAAAGCTACGAGAGAGTCTCCCAGCTCTGGCTAAAACATGCTACTTCTCTTTCGACACAACAAAATGCAAGCTGAGTCTTAGACACTTGGAATTTGAAATGTTCTTCCTTGGAAACCGTTTACTTTTTCAAAGTGGTAACAGAAACAAACATGGAGGTGCTCCCCAAAAGCAATGTAACCCTCCCCTTTCCTAGCTCTCTGAGAGGTTCTGTACTGTGGGTGCATCAAAATAAAGCAGCAGTGAAGAGTTGCCTTTGTTTGTTTGTTTTTCTGACCTCTGTGGCCTTTGGGTCATACAAAGAACAGAGCTGGTTAACTGGGCCTTGAGTCAGGGGCTGGCGTGTTCAGGCTTCCACTTTGGGAAAACCAGCTGAGGGGTGTGTAATACTGAAAGGTGGCCCGGTGTGAATCGCTGTGTAACAGACTACTACAAACATCAGTGGCTTCAAACAATTGTTTGTTCCGTTCACAGATCTATAGTTTGGGTAGGAATTGACAAGAACGTCTTGGCTCGGGTCCTCCAGTGTCACGTGGGGTCTCAAGAGGAGCAGGAGAATAAATGAAACACCAACGTGTCTCTCGTGGCTGGCAAGTTAATGCTGGCCATTAGGTTGAAGGTCAGCAGGCCCCCACTTCCTCCTCACAGGCCTGCCTTGTTGAGGTTCCTCATGATACGGTAATGGGCGTCAAAAGGCAGGAAGTGGAAACTGCCAATGCTTCAAGGCCTGAGCTCATACACCAACCATCACTTGCTCACATTCTGTGGGCTGAGTGGTTACAGAACCAGCGCAGACCTCACTGTGTCAAACAATTTGACCTCTCTTGAGTTACCATGGCACGGTTTCACCCTCTGATTCAGTTGTGGTCTATTGTCTTTACCTACTTACATCATGTCAAATTTGGAGCCTTGTGGGGTTAGACAGGTAACGTTTCAAATTCACTTAATCTGGGTTGAGGAGGGAAAAGCTCAATACTTAACGAAGTTTATATTTAAAAACAACTAGCATCTAAAGATCAACCTCTTGGTAAGTTAGAAGAAAAAGTTTGTAACTGTAAAGTTTTGAGAGAGTGTTGGTGGCATGCCTAATCCTTTCCATAATGCTGTCTTCTGCCCATATATAAATATTTACAAACATGGAAGCACTATAAATGACAGTTCATTTTCGGTTTTTCAAAATTCTAAATTTTTATATTAAATAGTTCCCCGAGGGCAGGTTAGTTCACATTAAACTTTTTAACCCCAACTAAAATACAGCTAAGGGAAGTAAAAAGTTTCTTCCAATCAGGTTGTGTTTTCATTGTATAATTCTTGAGAAGGCTAGTTTGTTTCTTTTGTGTTGTGTGTATGTCTTAAGAAATCTTTTTCTCCTTCCCTGCTTCCAATTCCTTCTAAATTACCTTAGGTTTTAGCTTGTTTTTAAGTCTGTGACTCCCCTTGGATTTTTTTCCTTGTGTGTACATTGTAAAATAGAAATCTAGGTCCACTTTTTTCCCTGTATGCTTACCCAGTTATTGTAGCACTAGTTGTTGAAAGTCAGCCTCAGTGAATTCTTTCAGTGGTTTTGTAAAAAGCTACTATAAAAGTGTGGAGCTAAATCCGGGTTCTCATTCTGCTCCAGTGGTTGATTTGTTGATTTGGATGCCCAAACCAAACTTATAATTACTATAGCTTTATAGTAGTCTTGAATTAGATTGTTTTTGTCCTTCAGTTTTATATTTCAAGATTACTCTGAAAATTCTAGGTCTTTTGCGTTTCTACATAAAATTTAGAAGCAGCATGCTAGTGATGGTGGTGGAATTATGACTGCATATTCATCGAATCTATAATTTGAGGAAAAATTGGCGTTTTGGTAATACTGAGGACCCACTGTGGTTCGTATTTGTCTCCCGAGAAAACATGGTAGAAACACACATGCTCTGGTGGTGTACAATAACTCACAGAGACATTGTTCATGTTTTTAAATTGGAGCTGAGTATGGTGGTACATGGCTATAGATGCAGCATTCTGGGAGGCTGAGGCAGAAGGATCACAAGTTTTGAGTCTCACCAGGGCAATGAAGGAAATCTCCAGCAGTGTCGGGAGGGGGCCCATGGGATGTGATTCAGCCATGAGGGCTTCGCAGGGTGGACGGAGTGGTGGTGGTGTCGTGGGAGTGGGCACGTCATATAAGCTAAGTCTTTTTCTTACCTTTCCTCCATCCTCTTATCATGGGATGAACAGTGAAATGGCCCTCCCCATACACAGTGCTGGAGGTACTTCTGGGACCAGGAGAAGCTTTCTTTATAAATTACCTCGTCTCTGGCAGCATGAGACCAGCTGAGACACAGTCCATGAACATGGTATACCTCTCTCTAGAATTTTTTGGCTCAGTCATATTTTGTGGTTTTCACTGTATAGATCTTTTGTATCTTTTGTTAAGTGTATTACTGAGTTAATGGAATTGCTTTTTAACTTTATTTTTCAATTACTTGCTGTTATATAAAAATACAATTGGTTTTTAACTTACATCTTTAAACTTTGGTAAAGTTACTTATTCAATTTTTTATAGATTCCTTAGACTTTCTATGTAAATAATCATGTTATCTACAGAGTTTTGCCTCCTTTTTTCAGATCTCTGTATGTCTATTATTTTTGTTTTATTATTATAATGGTTAAGGTGTCCCATGTAATATTGAATGGAAGTGGTGAAAATGGACTCCCTGCTATATTCCTAATACTAGAAAGTGTTCAGTATGTAGAGGTTTTTGTTTTGTTGGTTTTTTTTTTTTTTTTTGGTATTGGGGAAGTTCCCTTTTGTTTGAGAATTTTATCATGATCGCTTCTCAGCCTTTTGGCTAAGATCAAGTGGAGACTTTTATCATGAATAAGTGTTGACGTAAAAATGTTTCTTCTGCATACGTTGAAATATGATTTTTCTCCTTTATGATGATGAATTACTTTGAATTTCTGGGTTAAACACTATAGGTTGTCAAGAATTTAGATTTGAGCGAGATAAGGGGAGAATGTGTGTGTATGTGTGCATGTGTATTACTAGGTTTCTTAAATTTCTAAATGTATATTTACCAGGTTTGGTAAGCTTCTATTTATTTCTTCAAACGTATTTTCTGGCCCTCATTCTTTTTGTCCTGTTCTTTCATGACACTTGTTTCCCTTTAGTACTAGGGTTTGAGCCCAGGACTTCACACAAGCTCTATGACTAAAATATATCCCCAGCCCTAATTATGTGTGTTAAGTCTTTTGATGTTGTACAATAAATCACAGAGACGTTGTTAATATTTTTACACTAGAGCTGAATATCATGGTACACACCTGTAATCACCACATTCTGGGAGGCTGAGGCAGGAGGATCACGAGTTTGAGTCTCACCTGTACAATTTAGGAAAACCCTGCCTCAAAATAAAATATAAGTTGGGGTGGGGCTGGGGATAACTGGCCCTGGATTTAAGCCCCCCTACCACCCCTGAAATAGATAAAGTTCATATAACAAAAGTAACCTTTTAAAATTCCATGGTTCAGTGGCTTTTACTACATTTGCAATATTTTGCAACCATCGTTTTTCTTTAGTTCTAAAATATTGGTGTCACTCCCAAAGGAAACAATGCCCTTGAAGCAGTCATTTGCTGTTCTTCCCTTAGCTCCTAGCAACCACTAATCTGCTTTATGTCTTTATGGATTTGTCTGTTCTGGACACTTTACCTAAATAGAATCATATAACATGTGACTGCCTGTGTTGGCTTTTGAAAACACCACATAATTTTTTGAAGTACTTTCTCATAGCATGAATCAATACTTCCCTTATTGCTGGATAGTAGTGCATTGTGTGGATAGTACCATGTTTGTGTATCATTTACCGGTCAGTAGGTGCATCATTTCCGCCTTACGGCTACTGTGAATAGTGCTGCTGTGAACACTCATTTTGTTTGAATACCTTTTTTTAATTCTCTCAGGTGTATTGGAAAGAGTAGAATTGCTTCTTAACTTTTTTGAGGAAGTATCAGACTTTTTCCACAGCAGTTGCACTGGCTGTACATTGCTGCCGGCAGTGTATGAGGGTTCTGATTCCTCTGCATCTCTGCAGACACTGTTATTTGATGTTTTTATTCTCGTCACCTTAGAGGGCATGGTGTTCACTTAATAAAAGTCTTTTTAGAAAAATGTTCATCCAGTTGGATAGCTTTCAATGCTGTGTCTAAGTTCACTGGCTTTTCTGTCATATCTTTTCTCTTAAGTCCCTCTGATGATTTTTTTCTTTAAAATGCTGTGATATTTTTAATACAACCTTCACTTGGTTCACTTTTAATGTCTCTGTTGAGATTGCCTGTGTCTCCATCCCTTGGTATGTTTTTTAGAATATCACTGACCATAATTACAATTCATAAAATTCTGTTTATAGATTTTATATATAATTTTTGTCTTTTTGAGACAGGGTCTCGCTATGCAGTTCAGGCTGGCCTTGAGCTCACTTTGTAGCATGGGCTGGTCTCAAACTCGCAATGAGCCTCCTGCCTCAGCGTCCCAAGTGCTGGGATTACAGGCGTGTGCCACCACGCCCAGCTAGGAACTGTGTCTTTTATAATAGTTTTTTCTCTGAGATTTGTCACATTTTCCTGATTCTTCAGATGTCGAGTAATTTTGGATTTTTTCTTTCCTATCTTGAATATTACAATGTGGGAACTCTGAATTATATACGGTTCTCTGAAGAGCGTTGATGATTTTGTTCTAGTAATTAACTTTGAAGGCCTCAGAATGCAGACTCCTCTGAGGAGGCAGCCCCAGTCTCAGTTCACTTCTTCTGTCCTTCCCTGGGCTTTGCTCCATGCGTGCAGGGGTCGGAGCTTAGCCTTAGATTTGGGCCGCGTTGTGTAAGATCTGGGTCCTTCCTTTCTGGCTGTGTCTTTTTCTGGGGTACCCCCTTTCCTCCCAGTGGCCATGGTTGTCTGAGCTCTTTCCTCATTCTTCAGGCCAGGAAGATGGGTTTTATAGTTTTGCTTCACATGGTGTTGACCCCAATCAAATATCCATAAAATGGTGCTGGGGATGTAGCTCAGCGGCACAAGTGCTTGCCTAGCAAATGCAAGGTCCTGAGTTCGATTCCTAGTACCAAAACCCCAAAATGAAAATCCATAAAATGGAGAATTTACCCAGTATGATCCCTTTTCCCCCCAAAGAATTGACTGCTTTCCGGTTGAATTCCCTTTACCCAGTTTCCCCTTTATATAAGTTAACAGGTTCCACAACCATAGGACAGGACATTATTTCTTACACAGGTATCTGAGATACCGCACTATTAGCAAAAGGACACAACTTCTGTTTTTATCAGCCTTGTCACTGAGGTCCCCTTTCTCCGCCAAAACCCGGACCACACGTTGTATTTAGTTGTTGCATCTCCTGAGTCTCTTCCAATCTGACAGTCTTATCGTTCATGACTGACATTTTTTAACTTTTTTGGTTGGTTTTTTAAAAGTCCTCAAGTGGGGCTTCTCTGATGTTTTCTCATATTTGTGCATGGTGAGGAAGGATATTTGAGAGATGGTGTGCACCTTGGTGCATAATACCAGAAGTACACATGTCGTCATGTACACTCATCGCTGATGTTTTCACTAAGGCAGCAAGGAATTACCCCTAAGGAAAAGAAGAAGCTAGAGGGGGCTGGGGATATAGCTCAGTGGAATAAGCGCTTGCCTAGCAAGCGCAGGGTCCTGAGTTCGATCCCCAGTACCGCAAAAAAAAAAAAAAAAAAAAAAAGCTAGAATAAACTCCACGGTGCTGCATTACACCTGGAGGTACCAGTGTGCGTTCATGTGAAAACATGACACTAATGTCGCTTGGTTAAATTCTATAAGGCTTTTCGCTATGAAATTACTAATTTTCCTTTTAGAATTACCAGATACTTTGGGAAAAATATTCTAAAACTATACAAAAATCTGTTTTCTGCTTAAACTTTTGTCCACTAGTTTCTATATCTTTCATTTCTAATAAATTTATTAATCAAAATTCCCCTGTGAGGAAGAGTAGTTGCTGCTGCTTATTCAGTGACATATTTGCATATCTCTGTGTACTTGTGGGTTTTCATCAAGTGGGTTAATTGTCTAAATTTATTTATTTATTTATGTGAAACTGGGAATCAAACTCAGGGCCTCGCGCGTGCCTGGCAGGGCCCTAAGTGGGTTATCCTCTAGTGCTGCCATCATTTTGCTGCCCTAAGTTCCTTCTTTAAGGCTGAGGAATAGCTCAGTGATGGTGAGTGCGGCTAGCCCTGGGTTTGATCCCCAGCACCACACACACACGTGTATCCACACACACGTGTATATGCACATACACCGAGTTCCAGTTTTGGCCATGGGGATTTTTTTTGGGGGGGGGTTGGCTCCTATGACCTTTTGATGGGCCTCACACCTCTTGAAAAAATTTTTTTTGACTTTCCTGATGCCACAAAATGCTTCTAGTTCATCTTATATTTTCTCTGCCTAAAACCTCATTGTCAACCAGTTCTCCAGTGAATCCTGGTTTATGAAAGAATGGTATTTAGAAACCAAGATTTCAATGGTGGGCATGTTCATTACTGCTGCTTCTAGCTCCTCCCTGTAGAAATTTCTAAGATACACGAGTATGGGTCCTAACTCATGCATATGCATGTCTGTTATGTTTCTGTGCATATATTTTTAAGAACATGAATGCACATTGATACCTCCAGGTGTAATGCAGCACCGTGGAGTTTATTCTAGCTTCTTCTTTTCCTTATGGGTAATTTCTTGCTGCGATAGTGAAAAAAAATCTGGTAATATAAACTATAGTTTATTTGTTCAACTTTAGTACATAATTAATTCCAAAATTCTTTTTTTTTTTTTTTTGTACCAGGAATGGAACTCGGGACCTTGAGCTTGCCAGGCAGGCACTTATGCCACTGAGCTACATCCCCAGCTTTAAAGCTAGTATAAATATTTGTATGTAGGTTCTTGCACATTTTCCCCCTTTGGTAGATACCTAGGAGTAGCCGGATCCAGATTTGTTTATCCGCCGGGTGCCCACAAAGTGAAAAGATTCTCACCCATGTGCATTCTTTGGGGCGCGAGGAATGCAGGGCAGGCATTCTAAGAGCTTCCCATGGGGTGGAAACATCATTTCAGAGGACCAAGAAGCAGGACAACATTGGTTTCCTCCAGACAAACACCTAGTTGAGAGAAACAGAACGTGATGCCTTCCTTAAATTCTCAAGAAAATGATTTTCAATCTAGAATTCTCTATGCAGCAAATCAATGCATACTCAGAAAATCCACTTCTTGTGTACTGTGCTTTGGTTCAGGACTCCTTGATAAAGCTCACTAAAAGAAAACGTAAAGCAGGGAAGAACGCGTTCCTCGGGGGGAAATTGAATAGTTGTATGTTCAACAGGCCCAGCTTGGACCAGGGGCAGAAAAGATTCTGGAAGCCGAGTGAAAACATGGGGGAAAGGGACTTTGTTGAAAAACGCCTACAACGTTTGGAGAGGACTGTGAGATGGGTTGGCGGGTAAGATAACGGAGAGGTCATTGGAAACTGCTGGGGAGCTTTATGAAAGAGGAAGTGGCGGTGTGTGACTGGATTGGCAGCGAGTATTTACGTAGGTGGCGTCTCCACAAACTGATTACTGATTTAAAGTAGTGAGATGGGAGTGTGGAGGGAAGGAAGGGACAAGAGAGGTAAGTTCTTGGTGTGTAACGTCTGTGGCATTCTAAATCAAGAACTGCTGCAGGAGCAGGAGCGCACTGGAAGTGTGGGAGTCACTGCTGACAGCTTAAGAAGTTAAAATTAGTTCAAAGTTAAACGTAGTCAAAAGGGGAGGGAAGGGGAGAGCATGCCGAGGAGCCATTCTATGCCTTACTAAAGCCCCAGTGATTGAAAAATAGTCAAGCACACAGCGTGCGTTCTTTTTTCAGAAGCCCCCAGACCCCTCCACGGCACAGCAGCGTATACTGGTGCTGGGGAGGGGCTTCTCCGGCGGTGGCGCGGTGACGTACGTAAGGATAGAGTGGATCCGGCAGACAAAAGGGAGGAACAGGGTGAGCCAGCGTCTCCCCAAACGCAGGGGTTAGGAATTGACTGTGCCTCCGCGTTTATTGTAACCCAGACGAAGAGGACCCTGGCACACCCAGCCTACTCGCTCGCCTGAATGAGGAAAAGTGAGCATCAAATGGTGTGCATCACCGTCCGCATCCCGCATCGCGCCTCCGCACCGAGAGCCTCAGACGATGGCGCGTTCACAGCGAGCGATCTGAAATGTCAGGAGGTGCTGATAAAGTAAATCGAGCTCATTGGAACTAAAAAGAAAGGCTGATTTCTTTGTGAAAACTCTGGAGCACTGCGGGCTCCTTCCCAAGACCAGTGGGGCTATAGCAGGAACGGGTGGCCTGCAAGGGGCCGAAGGGGCAGGGTAGAGAGGAGGTGGCGGGGAGGAAGGGGAGCGTTATTGCTTCCCTGGACTGCAAAGCTGGGCGCCCGTAAAGGGGCCACAGTCTCCGGTAGACACGTTCAGCTTATTGGCAACTTGAACTGTCAGAGAGCACTGCCCCTGAATTCATGAACTTAGTTGAATTACAACAGGTGTGGGAGGGAAGGGACCTGCTGGGGAGAATCAATTTAAAAGCTCATGAGTGGAAAGGGCATCGATTTTGGAGGCTTTGTCTTCATGAAGAAAGCATACATCCCTTCAATTTTACGGTGAACTGACCCAAATCTATGATGTTTACATTTTAAAAAAAAATTATTACAACGAAAGACACATGGCCATGAACTCCACTCAGAATACTTCTCCGCCCTTCAAACACCAAGAGATGTTCTCAGTGAGATTCATGGCAATGTGTCTTTTCCAATCGTGATTTTTGGGAACACACACCCTATGTTTTGTGACAGCCAGGTGTGGCTGCCTCTCCTTGTTACGGTCCCCACTCCTGGAAGGACAGTCTCATTCCCTCAGGGGATTCACACTGCCCGCTGTGTGCTTGAGCCCAGCGACATCTGGGAAGGAAGAAGGGCCCCTGTGGTAAAAGGAGTAGAAGCCGTAAGAAAGAAAGGAAAGGGTACAATGTAAAGACCTTGCGATGGTTTGTTTGGGAAAGTTAGGCTTTATTTCTATCCCATGAGTTATCACTGACGGAGCTAAGAGAAAGCCTGGAAGGAGGGCAGTGGATTGTTCTATGCGTCAGATCATGTTGCTGTCTTTTCTAAAGCCTTTCCACGACTACCTGGTCCACAGTGATTATAAACCAGACACTTAAGTGTAATCTTCTTGGTGCCAAGTTATCGGCACTTCTCAACTCTCTGGTTTCCCCGCTGCTACTGCCCTTCCTCGCTCACACTTCCGACCTCTTGGCCAGGCCTCGGGCCCCTGGTGCTTCCGGTTTCCCTCGCCCTAGGCATTTTGTATGCCTGGCTTCTCACCTTAGAATTCTTTGCTTAGGCCTCACCAATTAAGTGAACTTCCCTGACCTACCTAAAACAGAACCACTTCTCCCAAACCAGCCCCGGCTCGCTGTCCTATTTATTAGCTGAATGGTTTACCATAACTTGAAGTGAACCTTTTATCTATTCACCTCGGTGTTCGCTTGCCTCTTGACTACCTCCTCTTTCTAGACTGTCAACTCTGGAATGAACAAGATTGTCGGCCTCACTCCTGGCGGTGACCCCGCCCATAGAGTAACCGTGTGTCACACGGTGGGTGCTCAGTAAGCATGTGTTGAATAAATGAATGAATCATGTGTGTGACAACATCCCCGAGGGTAAAGTGCTTAGGATGAGCTTGGGTATTCCCTCTAGAAACCATCTACACAGCTCCGGAGCATAGAGGTCTGAGCGTGTTCCCTGCTTGAGGACTCCATTCTGTACTTGTTAACTATTGCTGTGTAACAACTTTCTACAACCTAGCAACGTAACACATGCTTCCTGTATCACAGTGGGTCTAGGTTAGCAGTCTGGTGTGGCTCTGCTGGAACTAGAGATCACTCAGAAGACTTCAGTCAAGGTGTGTGTGAGCCCCAGTCATGGTCTGTGAGGACTGACCAGAAGCATCTTGTTATGGTTTGGGGCTAGAATGTTCCCCAGAAGGATCTTCTGTTCAGAGGTGGGGCTTTGGGAAGGGGACTGGGTCAGGGGGCCCTGTACGCCTCCTCCCCTGATGTGCCATAGCAGTTAAGAGGTGGTGCCTGACTGCAAGAAGTGGGTCCCTGGGGATGTGACCTGGCAGGGTGTGTTCTCGCCTCTGCTTTGGTATTTTGTCCTTTTTCGCTGTGCTTCCTGGCTGCCGTGGATTGAGCAGCTTTTCTCTTGCCAGGCCCCTCTGCCATCCTGTCTCTGCTTTAGAGCCAGCTGATCATGAACTGAAACCGTGAGCCAGTAGAAACCTCCTGTTATGGTTTGTGTCTCGCTGTCCCCCAAAGCCTCGTGCAGTCCTGGGGCGGCTTCTAGAGTTTGTGACTCATTCGTGGTCCCATGCTGGGATTATGGGTGTGAGTGCTGCACCCGCGCTGGGGCAGGAGCCTGCATACAAGGGAGAGAAAGAGGCTTGCTCTTGCTGTTCCTCCCTTTTGCTCTTGCTGCTTTTGCTGTTTTGTGCTGCCATGAACCGTTGCCCTCTGCCATGTGCCACTCTGCTTTGGAGCCAGCCGAGTGTGGACTGAAACCTCCATAAACTGTGAGCTAAATAAACCTTTCCTTCCTTACTTTTGGGCATCAAGTACTTTGTCTCAGCAACAGGAGAAAAGTAACCAAGACAGAAATTGATACTGGGAGAGTGGGGTTATTTCTATGACAATACCTGACCCTGTGGTTCAAGAGCCTTTGGGAATGGCTTGTGGGAGGTTTGGAAAACTTCAGAGATGTTGCCTGAAAAAGTAGAGCTGGAACACTTTAGGCTGTTCTGTATGGGAGATTCTGGTCAGAGCTCAAAAGGCCAGAAGGCTGATAGAAATCCTGCTGGTAAAGACCAGGCTCAGGAGGTTTCTGGTGTGAAGAAAGACTGCGTTGGCTGTTGGAGTCCAGATGATGTATGCTATGGCTTGACAGAAAGTTTGTCTGCATTTTGCTCATGTCCAGAGATTACCCAAGACTAAGATTAAAGGCGCAGTCTAATCTGGCAGAAGAAATTTCAAGGCGGTTGAATGTTGGGGCAGTGGCATGGCTATTGTTGGGGGCTTTTAGCCAGATTTATGTTGAGGATCAAGAGCAAGAGCCCAGTAGAATGATTTAAAATGTTGTTGGCCAGGAAAGAAGCTCCAGTGAAGCTGTGGACTGCAGAGGTAGAGCAGACGAGATCTTGATTGCTGAGAAGGAACCACAGAATATAAAAGATGTCCTGAGGGCATCACAAGAAGCTGAAAGTTTCTACCTTTTGCAGTGACTTTGCTTTGAGGAGAAAGTCTCAGAGCACCATACTCCAGAATGGCGGTGGTGACTGCAACAAATGCCAGAATGGCGGTGGCATAGAGAATATGTTCCTCAGAATCAGGTTCAGAGCGCTCAGTGATCCAGGTACTTGACCCCTACAGCCGAGAGAGAAGAAAGCCTGGCTACTGCTCCAGCTGGCAGCAGACCTTGGCATCATGCATGTGCTGGTTTTAGGTACATGTACAATGCAAGAGTTCTGAGGTTAAGAAGGCTTCCACCTAGATTTCAGAAGGCCCGAGTGGCCAGGCAGTGTGCCCCTGAGAGGGCAGTGTGTGAAGCTGTGAGTGAGAAACCTAAAGTGCAGTGGAGACCCCAGAAGTTTGGAAAAATCAGGAACATGGATCATCTAACAAAAGCTACAAGGAGAGAGCAAAGCAGACCTAAGAGAGGCCATGGGAGCTACAGCCGCCAGAAGTGCCGTAGGGGTGGAGCCACACAGTGCTCACAATTTGTCACAGATTGCCTCCAATATTGAATGTGGAACTACAGGACTTAATGTTTGCCCAGCTGGATTTTGTATGTGTTTTAGTCCCATTGCTTTGTATCCCCGTTTGTACCTTTTGGAATAGTAATGTTTATCTTATGCCATTTAACACTGGAAGTGTTTAACTTTGTTTTCGTTTGTGCAGAGGCTCACACATAAAAGTTTGCCTTACATCTTGGAGGAGACTTGGGACTTGGACTTTTCAGCAAGGCAGAAACTGTTAGGACTTTGGCAACTCTTAGAGATGGACTCAAATACCTTTTGCATAAAGGGATGTGAATGAATCTTTGGGGAGTCAGGGGCGGAATGTTATGGTTTGTCTCTAGATGTCCCCCCAAAGCCTCATGCAGTCCTGGGGTGGCTTCTAAAGTTTTTGATTGATCCATGGTCCAATGCTGGGATTATGGGTGTGAGTGCTACACCCGCCCTGGGACAGCCTGTGCACCATACAAGGGAGGGAAAGAGGCTGCTCTCTGCTGCTCCTCCCTTTTTGCTTTTGTTGCTTTTGCTGTCTTCTGCTGCCGTGAACTGTGGCCCTCTGCCATGTGCCGCCCTGCCTTGGAGCCAGCTGACTATTAACTGAAACCTTCACAAATTGTAAGCTAAATACATTTTCTTCCTTAATTTTGGGCATCAGGTATTTTGTTTCAGCAACAGGAGAAAAGAAACCAAGATACCTCCCCTCTCAAAAGAGGTGTTGGGTATTATATCCCAGTGATTGGGAAATAACTGAGATCTGCTTCTGGGTTCCCCTGGCTGGCAGAATTCAGTTCCTTGTAGTGGTCAGACTGATGGCCCCAGTTTCTGGCTGGCCACTGCCGGGTGTCGCCTTTGTTGGCAGGCTGGTTGTTGGCCAGAGATTGTTCTCAGTTCCTGGCCACATGGGCCTTTCCCACGTGATTGCCTGCTACACAAAAGTATCTTATGCAATGTTGTCCCAGACGTGCCATACTGTCACCTTTACCATTTTCGGTAAGAAGCAAGTCCTAAGTTCAGGCCACATTCAAGGGGAGGGGCTTACAGGAGCACAAATGCAAAGAGGTGGGGATCGTTGGAGGCCACCTTAGCATCTATCCTCTGACCGCCCCCCATAACTTGGACCTTCCCCCAGGCATGTGCTTCCCACAGGCAAAACACATGTGCTTCCTCTCGAGGTTCCAAGTGTCTCATCCCATGAAAATGCAGCTTTTGATTCCATCTTCTTGAATAATTGGTCTTTTTAAAAAACAAAATAAATGGCAGTGCAAAGTTACATCTTAGTAGTTTTGTCCGCTTGCTTCCTACAGGGAAGATCTGGGGACTCCAAATGCCTCTTTTCCTCTCTACCATCTCTGCTCCTTGCCGTCCAAGCTGGTCATGCTTTTCTGGCACTTTGAGGGTCCTCCATGCATTTCACTGGAGTCACATCACCAAGCAAAAGCTGTATCTATGGATTGTTGTGCGACAAACCCTCCTTGGGCTCTTGCTGAGGAGGCTTCAGGATCTGTGAGATCCACATTTGATGCCTTAAAAGGTCTTCTAGGTGCCTGAAAACTACCGGCCCCCTGGTCTGTCTTGAGGTTTTAGTGGCGCACTCTACAGTCACACTCTTGGCTTTTTGTCCTTGCCTCGTTTTCCTGGTAGTGCTAAGAATTAAACCATTTATTAATTTTAGCATCTTTTGCTGTCTGGGAAGTCTAATAATTTTCAAAGTAATTAAGTCCTGCTTCTTTGTTGCTTAACAGTTTCCCACTGATTTGTGTCTACTTGTGCATTTTCCTGGAAAGAGTAAGAAGAGAGCAGTGGTGTTGTACTCCCTTTGCTTGGAAATCCTTTTTGCTAAGTGACTGGTAGTCAGCTTTGAGTTGCTGTGACAAAATGCCAGAAGCCCCCTATAGGGTAGCACTGCAAGTTTGCCAGGGTGCCACATTCAGGGCACGGCTTCTCTTCGCCGATGCTGTCCCATATGCCAATCATCTCTGGAAACACCCTGATAGACAAACTCAGAAGTGTGCTTTACAGGCCAGGTGTGGTGGCACATTCCTGTAACACCATCACTGGGGGAGGCTGCAACAGGAGGACTGCAAGGTCAAGTCCGGCCTGGGCAACTAAATGACTCAGTGAGACCCTGTCTCAAAAAAAAAGTTAAAAAAAAATTTTTTTTTAAAAGGCCTGAGGATGTAGCTCAGTACAAAGGTCCTGAGTTCAATCGCCAGTACCACAAATATATTTCCTAGATGTTTCTCAAACCAAATAACTTGACGAGGCCATTCTTTCACGTCTGACTTTCCATAGTACCATAGGAGACAACGTTGCGGAGCTTCCGGTCATGCACAGCACACGCCTCCCCGTCTCCGGAGCCAGTCATTTGGTCCTTAGGTCCCCCTCAGCCTTCACAGCAGTGTCCTCAGCACCTCCAGGCATTTGAGCCAATTTAGACTTTTCTTTTTTGTCTTTTTGAGACAGGGTCTCACTACGCAATTCAGGCTGGCCTTGAGCTCACTTTTTAGCTCAGGCTGGCCTCAGACTCGTGGTGATCCTCCTGCCTCAGCCTCCAGAGTGCTGAGATTACAGGCGTGTACCACCACACCTGGCCAATTCAGATTTTTCTACTCCTCAAGATTCTCCCAGCCTCCACCCATTTCAAGCCACTCTCCCGGTTCAGGTGTTTGTTAGAACAGCACCCCACTTCTGTGTATCAGAATCTCCACGTATGGGCCTTGTCTAAGCCACTCAGAAAGCTGAAAGCAGTGCTAACCGTTGATTCATTTTTATCCCAGTGTGCTGAGGAAAGTTTACCACAGCATGTTAGGTGGAAGGAAATTACGTGGTGACAGTGATCTTTTTGGACAAGGGTAATGCTATTGTCCTGACCTCGTTATTCCATCGTCACGGGCAGATTTATTTCCCTGCACATTTACTTGACTTTTGGGGTTCAGCATCTCCAGTGAGTGAGTAGGACACATCCCCAAAGCCACGCTGCTGGAAGTGGATTTTGGTTTCCGGGAAATGTTACCATCAGACGGGTATGAGTGGGTGAGAGTGGCTTCAGGGTCGTTTGGGATGAGACACTGGGGTGGGTTTATGCTTGGTGACTCCCCGCCCATCTGGAAGCATGTGGACTACCCCGCAGGCCTGGAACCACTGTCCCACTTCCTCTAGCAGTCTGACCTTCAAGCAGGGTGAGCAGCCCTGTGGGAACTGTCCCCTGGAGTGGTAGCCGGGACAGTGAAGCATCCTGACACACGAGAAGGAAGCTTTGGGCTTTCTAGCAGCCCCATCCTTCTTTTAACGAGCCAGGTTGTCCATGGGCTCCTGTGGCCTTTGCTCCTGGGGACACAGTCTAGAGATGGGGTTGGGAACAGCCAGGGGCTTGTGCAGCTTGTGAGCGCTGTGCTTGGCATTCATGCTTGGTCCCCGTGGATCAGGGCTGTTTCTCTCTAACAGATACCAAAACGACAAATCTGTAGATACTCGTATACCCTGAGGATTGTGCCTGTCTCTGTGGGTACGTGCCCCATGAGCTTAATTCAGCATGATGTCAGAGCGCTGCAGGCACGTCCTTACATCTGGGTGTCCTTACGTCTCGGTTGACTGAGTGACTCATTCTCCTGCATGGGAAATTGCTACAGCACAAAAGCGACATCCATCCTTGTAGCTGTGCTCCTCAGCTCTAGCCAGGATCCTGGCCTCCACTGTGAGGTGAATATGTTCTTTTCCTCCTTAGAAAGATTCATTTTTACTCCTCATTTATTAGAAAGGCTCTTTCAGTCATGAGGAGCCCTTCCTTGTAGATCCCTGAAAGCTTTTGTCTTGCTTTTTAATCAACTTAATTAAAAATGATCTGTTTTCCTTTTAGCAGTGAATGGGAAGCTAGTATCCCAGGGACCAGATCGTATAGGCAATAATAGTTTTAGTTGATAGGAGAAGTAGGTGGTCTTGAAGGGTCTGCCTAAGCAGAAAATGCCAATTCTGTGTGTGTGTGTGTGTGTGTGTGTGTAGGGGGTGGGGTATTAGGGATTGCACCCACTGAGGTGGACCTCCAGCCCTTTTTCATGTATTCATTTTTTTAAAGATAGGGTCTTGTTAAGTTATTACATTGCCCAGGCTGGGCTTATTTTGCAATCTTCTTGCCTCTTATAGGTGTGAGCCAACATCCCTAGTCATAAAAGACCAATGCTTAGAGGAAGATTCAGAAAGATAATTTTCATGGACTGGAGGATGCTATTTAGGTAAAGTTGTGTCACAGTGGTCCTTATCATGCAGCTTAAAGCGTGGCTTGTATGGGGACAAAGGATAGGCTGGTGTGACGGAGGGAGACTTCCCATCTCCTTAGCCCTTTCTGTCCACTTCTGAGCAGCTGGACCCTCCTGTGTGCTTTGAGAGTGCAGTTGCAAGCAAATGAAGTTGATGATCTTCAGGGGAGATGGTACTGGTCCTAGATTGGGTTTAAATCCGGCGACAGGTGCTCTTGGCAGACGAGGACAGGGGGAGACAGAAAGAGACACATGGAGAAGGTGCTATGAGGACAGAGGCCCAGACTGGAGCGGTGATGCTCCAAGCTGAGGGATACCAGGGATCTTAGAGACTGCAGGGGAGGCGGGCGTGGATTCTTTCTCCTGCGCTCCTGAAGGAACCGAACTTGCCGACAGCTTGCTGACACCAAACCTGTAGTCTTCCAAACGGTAGCAGACTAAAATATAGTTTGTGGTAATTTTGTGACAGTAGCTCTAGGGAACTTAGAAATAGAGCATGTGGCAGAGATGTTACTGTTTGCAGGATCATCTGATGTAATGGCGTTATCCGGGTTCCCTTCAAAGGAAGAAGTGGAGATGGGAGGGAATTGTAGTGCTGGTATTGCAGGTCCACAGTGGCTGCTACAAGGTCTTGGAAACCCAAGGAGGCCAAGATGGAGGCTGAAGGCTGCCTTGGCCCGACAGCACCAGGCACTGGCTGAAGGAGGATGAGAGGAGTTTGCTTCTCCTGTGAGAGACCAGTCCATGCTATTTGGCTGGAAAACTAACCCTTACTGGGACACAATTTATTTGCACTTAGGTAAGTTTTGGAGAATGTGACCATAGCCATTGCCAGTGGAAAGACTCAGCTGGAATCGGAAATTGCCGTTATACTCTCACTCCGAGAGTCGGAGTTTGGACTTTCCCCTTTGGAGCCATCAGAGATGTGTGTGCACGGGAAAGTGTCCACTAACATCTGGTTTATGGAGGTGCTAGGCTTTGTCAGATATCTGTGAGAGCAGAGGCTTGCGCCTTACTTTTCACAGAGTGAGAGGCGGAGTTTCCCGGGGGATGACGGGACAGTGGCTGGGAATGTGAGAGGTTGCATATGTGGGTGTACGTGGTGATGGGGGTGAGCATGTCCTGAGCAATTGCACTCTGAGAAAGGAGAGGTCGAGATGGCTGAGGCGATGGCTGTAGTTCAGCGTAGCGCACAGGCTTCAAGCCCAAGAAGATTCCTACCGATTGTCCTCTCTAGGGCGGCAGTGCTGGTCAGAAAAGAGGAACCCAGGTCCATTCTGAGTGTGTTGGGATGAACAAACATTGTTCTAATGTCTTGGCAGAGCCCTGCATTGCCACAGCTTTATGAGACAGATGTTGGGAGTTAGAGTATTTGACATTTTATCAGCTTAGGGTTTCTCCAAATACTGACACACCCTAATCTCTGCAGAGAATAATCAGAAATAGTTAATCCTAAGAAAGAAGAGGGGAAAATGGCTGCTCTGAATTCCTGGGCAGGCATAATGTGGAACCTGTGGACTTTCCTACTTTTATCATCAGAGGTGTTGGAGGAGCCCGAGGATCTGAGTTACAGCCGGTGATGAGCTTGTGCAGTTGTCTTCATTTTGTTAGAACAACCTCCTGAAGCAGAGGGGAGGAAGCCCAGACTCATGCCCAGGGGCCTGGGTGCTCATTTCGGCTGTGCTTCAAGAGTGTGTTTCACATACGCTTTTCGGTTTTCAACCACTCAACACTTGTGCCTCCTCCCCACCCTTGGGGAAGCCCACAGAGCAAAGCTCGTCTCCTGCACCTGCCCTCGGCTTCAGAGTCCCTCATCCCACGGGGCTGGCGGTCCCATGGGCGCACCCCTGTGCAATGGAGGAGCCGTGAGCAGAGCAGGGCTGTGTCCGGGGTGGTGGCAGAAGGACTGTTCAGTGCTGGGATGGCTTGTCCCATCCAGGGTCAACTAGAGTTACCCTGACCAGGTCAATCTTGCTTTGCTAACGCCTGAGCCTGTTCTCCCCCTCGGCCTCTTCATTTCTCCTAGTGTGCCAGTTATTTTCTCTTGTTTGTACAACCATACACTGTGACTGGGGAGGGAGGCAGGAGGGAGAGGTGATGCAGGAAGGAACTAAGACGTGCTACGTCCATGTACCGACTCTGCACGAAGAGTGTCGTCATTAGTACCGCGAACGCGCAGTCGTACAAACATGAAAGTCATTGGAGTGCGCAGACAAAAGGAAGTAAAGGGGTTGGGGGGTCGGACTACAGACTGTGGGCTCAGACGACGGCTGACACAGCCCCCCGAGCAGGGGGAGGGACAGTCTGCCTCAACGCAGCGGTAAAATATGTTCAGGGTTCGCCGCACAGTTTGTGGTAGCACATTGCAGCCAACGGGACTGATGGAATCTGCATGAGCATATCATATTAACGTGTAATGGGCTTAATGCTCATTTAAGGATACCTTGATTTTTTTCTTTTTTGGGGGGTACTGGGAATCAAACTCAGAACCTTGTGCTTGCCAGGCAGGCACTTACGCTACTGGGCTAGATTCCCCAGGCCGATACCCTGATGTTTTAAAAATTTCCGAAGTGTTCATGTCTACCATGGTAAATATTGACAGATAAGAAGCCACTGGGGACCCACAATAATTTTTAAGAGAATAAAAAAGGATGAGGGAACCAAAGGGTTTGAGAATGGGCGGCCTGTTCAGAGCCGACGTGCCTTCCTGGGCACCTCAGTATTAGTCTTCTGCTCATGGATTTCACGTCTTTAATTTCAAGATTCTCAGTTGCAGTGAAGCGCAAACTGATACTTAAATAGGCCAGAGGATGATCGAGACGTTTAAAATGTTAACCATCGCTCTTGCTATATGATTATTCTCTTTTTCTGTAAAATGTGAGAGCTGTCACCACACGCATGGGCTGCTGCTGAGATTAGATGACACATGTGAAATGCGTGGCCTGATTGCGTTTGTCTCTCACGGCTTTGATTATAATTTTTCAAGCAGATCTATAAACATGCTTCAATAGGCTGAGGTGGCTGAGAGTTAGCCCTCTCTGCTGGCTTTGGCAGTGCATACCTGTGTGGTGTGGGAATTCCTCCCCTCACCTCATGAGAACTTCATAGCAGGAATATTTTAGGTGTTTTTCTTCATGCCCCTCGAAGAGAGTGAACCTAAATTGCAACCAGAGTAACAAATGCTGTTGCTTTTTTTTTTTTTTTTTCTCTTTTGAGACAGGGTCTTGCTCTGCAGTTCAGGCTGGCCTTCAGCTCACCTTGTAGCCCAGGCTGGCCTCAAACTCGCAACGATCCTCCTGCCTCAGCCTCCCGAGTGCTGGGATTACAGGCATGTACCACCATGCCCAGCATTGCTGTTGCTTTTTGAAAAACAAAAAGTGCTGCAGAATATTTCTTGCAGAGGGCTGGAAACCCTTGTTACCATGTG
The DNA here is from genome assembly GCA_004027595.1 of Dinomys branickii. Lineage (NCBI taxonomy): Eukaryota > Metazoa > Chordata > Mammalia > Rodentia > Dinomyidae > Dinomys > Dinomys branickii. Next base: position 29,646 of record PVLD010019704.1, read on the forward strand.
AACCTCTAGCTATCCTGGAGCCCAATGAATCTGAGTGACGCGTTCCTAAAGCCGGGAGATTAGAGAAGTACTGTAGCCCATTGCAAAATCGCTACTCACAGCCTTTCCCCGCACCCTTTGGTAAACTTTACCCAGGAACTGATACCATTACTAATATTTCCTGTTCTCTCCAGATTCACCTGCAACCCCTCTCCAAAGTTCTTGGCCTTGATGGCTGAGACTTGGGGGCAGTCTGTCTCATTACTGTGACTAGAACCCAGATAATGATGTTTGTGCTTGGCTTAACTACCAGAGGAGAGAGGGCAGAGAAATAAGCCACGTGTGTTCTCCTTTGATCGAACGTCATGGTTATGGATAATAAAAGCCCTCAGAAAGTTGAAGTTACTGGGCCATAAAGCTGAGTTACTGGGTTACTCTAAAACAAACAAAACCCATCTCTGTGTTTGCTTTGTCACTGCTGTACACAGATACGTTTATAAAACATATTTTCACACAGATTTCATTACCGTTGATGACCTCTACTTGGCTGCTTAGGAATGTGAATTGGTAGATTAATTATGTAGGAGAAATCTTAGCAATGGCTGGAGAAGTTTCATCAATACCTAGGCATCCTGGAGGGCACTCCCCCCCCCCCACCGATCCAGCCAGGGAAGTGAGGAGGGCACCCCTGGTAGCCTGCTGGGGAGAGATTGGATAATGGGCCTGGGAGAAATTAACGTGATAGTCGACTTTCCCATACAATTTATTTTCCAAGTTGGCTTTATTTGCCTGAGCACTGGTTGGAGTTGTTTTGCAGCACTGGGCTGTTGGGGGGAGTTCTTTTTCAGCACTGGGCTGTTGTGGGAGTTTTTTTTTGCAGCACTGGGCTGTTGGGGGGAGTTTTTTTTTTTGCAGTACTGGGCTGTTGGGGGGAGTTGTTTTTTGCAGTACTGGGCTGTTGGGGGTCTCCTCCTTTTCTGTCTTCTTCCTCTTGCTTCATGATGTTTGTCTGTTTCATGATCATTAGCACCTGAGGGTGAAGATCTTAGCGCAGAAGGAACTTACAGCCCAGTGGGAACCTGGTGGCTACTTTCAGCCTGACTTTTATCACTTACAACATGGGAACGAGCCTTTCCCCTCCTTCTACGGTTGTTTTGAGGATTTGGAGGGATGATACATGTAAGGTATCTGGCACAAAGTACGACTAAGCCAGGCATAGTGGCGCATGCCTGTAATCCCAGCATTCTGGAGGCTGAGGCGGGAGGATTGCTGTGAGTTCAGGCCAGCCTGAATTACCTAATAAGACCCTGTCTCAAAACAAAACAAAACAAAACAAAACAAAACAAAAAAAACCCAGAGTAAGACTAACAAATATGGGCTACAACCATTTTATATGTATTTGTTTTTCTGATTGTGGGGAAGAGGGGGCTGCATTATTGGCTGAAGGGGTGCTTAGAGTTTATGAATTTGCTTCTCAACCATGCTTCTGGGCTTTATAGCATAAATAGAAGAATAGGCCAGTTTCAGTGGATTGAATACCATCACTTCCCTTGCTGTAGCAGCCTTGGGTGGTACAAGGGTCCATCCTATTGGTCTTACTGTATCAGGTGATACGTGAGAGCAGATGGCTTATGTGATAAAAGACTTTATAAACTGGTTATTGATTAACCACCTGAGCACTGGTTAATTTAGTACACCAGTGGGGCCCGGAGACTTTATGCTAACCCTTCTGCTGTCACCACGCTCACTTTCATCCCCAGGCTTGTTTCCTTCTTCAGGCGGGATGGCTGCCGCAGTTCCAGGCGTCACATCCTTATTCTGCTGCATTAGGAAGGAAAAAGGGTTCTCCTTGTAGGTTTCTTTTCATCAGAGAGGAAACATTCTACTTCCTAGGAGACTTCCCTATCATGAGTTAAAGTTTTGGATCTTATAGGGCGGAACAAGGGAAGTAATGAACACAAATAGATTAAAAAAAGATCAATAATAATGGTCAGTTTTAATGATGACCTGGATTTTCTAGTGTGTATTTGTAACCTCACAGTCATGTGTGAATTCATTCTTTCATTTCGCTCATTCATATGTAAAATCAATACATATGAATGCTCTGTGGTGTTGGGGATTCAAACAGGAACCTGACCTGTCTCCTGCAGCAGAGCCCGGGGCGGGTCAGCCCTTCCTCACGCCTCCCTGGCCTCCCTCTGTTACCTGGTGAAGACCCGGCTGCATTAGGCCCAAGCCTCTAGTGTCCCTGAAGTGGTAGGTGCAGATACGGGGTGCAGATGTGGAGGTGCAGGCTGCCTCTTCACTGAGCCCAAACCCTCGGTCCGTGCCCCAGTCCTTCACCGGTGTTCTATGGACTCCGGTCCCCGCCCTTCCTCTCCGGGTGTTTTTTTTTTTTTTTTTTTTTTTGCGGTACTGGGGATCGAACTCAGGACCCTGCGCTTGCTAGGCAGGTGCTTATTCCACTGAGCTATATCCCCAGCCCCTCCGGGTGGTTTTCCCCTCAGAGAGAAAACAATGCACAACGTGTCTGCTCCTAAACGCCTTGTTGGTCCTTGTCTGGACAGTGCATCTGTCTCTCCTGGCCTCCCCGCACCCCCGTTTCCTTTGACTCTGCACTGGTTCCATGTTACTGACCTTCAGGAAGAAGGAGGAGGCACAGCCTGAATAATCGTACTCTCCACTGAGGGGATTTGGGGCCGACCGCTCAGTACAACACACGCTTAGTGAAGGGCCAAGAGGGTTCTCTCAGCCTCAGAACCAGGAACATGGCGATTCTTCTGAGCAACTTAACTTCCTGTATATTGCTATGAAATGTGTATCTCTCCATTGTATTATCTATCATCTATCAATTAGCATCATCAGTTTCCTGTTCTTGCCAGGGGAGGATGTTATTCCAGGTATTTTTGCAAAATCATGCTGCCCTCAACGTATTTCCCCTAAGTTGTGTTCTCATTTTTAGATTTATTTCTCCTAGGATAGATTGCTAGGAAAAGGAGGGTAGAAAACTTTCTACGACTTTTGAGACCCACGGGAAAAATAACTTTCCAAAAGATTTGTGCCAGTTGGCAAGCTTTGTAGAATTTGGGTACATGGTTTGCATAACATCTTTATGAGAGCTGGGCGATTTTATATGAATATTTCATTGCTGTCACTGTGCTTTCTGTTACGAGGTGTAAGACATGTGCATAGAGCCCAGTAGCGGAGTAAGGGATGGAGAACTTCCCAAGTACTGACCGTCACCTGAGAGCCCACGGCTGGCCTAGCTGTGGTCGCTTCTCAGCAGGCAGAAGAGGGCTGGGCTCTGAAGGTGACCTTGCCCCAACTCCTGTCGCTGAAGCCCGAACCGAGGTTCCATCACATTTTAGGTTTGCTTCACTTTCTAGCTTTACTGCTGACTGAGCCCTTGTAATGGTCTAAGCACAGCGCCTCATCCTCATTTGTGTCTAGCTGACTCCCCTGCAGACATAATGGCCTGCTCCGGGACCTGCCTTTCGAGACCAGAATGCCTTCCTCCTTCGCTTCGCCTCCACCCCTCCAATTCTGTGACTGTGAACACCAGCCACGATCTTCTACGCAGCGGCGAGTGTAAGGGAGGGAGAAAAATCTGGCTCTTTGACAGAGTTTGTGGGTCTTCCCTAGTTAATCTGTAAAAAAAAAAACAAGACACTATCTGCTGCTTTACCAAGAAGACCTCTTATTTTTGTGACATCCCAGTACTTTTTCACCGTGATGAACCTCTCGTGTCAGTAAACTGTCCCCAGGGAGGGGCTCTGGGCAAAAGGCTCACCTCGGACAGGCAGACATGGGTGCGGTTCCTCCACTGGGGGTGGTGGCCATGGTGGCCCTCAGGGGGTGAGGCTGAGCTCCGCTGCGCCGCCCGGCCCCGGAGCAGGATTTACTGGAGAGCAGATGCCGGCCAAGACTGTTTCTGGGATTGTAAGTGAACCGCGGCAATTCAGAAATGTAAAATACTTCTCTTTTTTTCATAGTAGGGACAGGAAGCAAATGGCTGAATCTAGAAACTAGATTTTAATGTTTAAAAATATGTTTTTGATATTTTTGATGACTGCATAGTAATGGCTTGTATTTATGGGGTCTGGCATGACATTTCAGTCCATATGTACAATGTGTAATGATTGGATTGGGTAATTGGCATATCTGTCACCTCAGGTATCTGTCATTTCTTAGTTTTGAGGACATTCAAAGCCATCTTCCTAGCTAAGGTGAAACATACAATTAATTCTTGTCTACCCTAGCTCTCCTGCTATGCCATACAATGTTGCAAGTTATTCTTCCTGTCCAGCACACCCTGGGATCTCTTCTCTCCAGTTTCCTCCCAGGCTCGGATACACACAGTGCTATAGAAACCACATTTCTGCTCAGTTGAGTAAAGAAAAGGTGTGAATTTAAGTAAACACTTGTTACTTTCTTGAATGAGAACCACCTCAGGCTGACTGTTTTTCCGCCTCCTCAAACTATAGAATATATGATCATTGTTTAATAAATATTTATTAAACAACTAAATATTCTTAGTTGTGTATTGGAACCCGAGGATGCTGAATTAGGTAAGATCTGGTCCCTAACTTCGGGTCAGTTTTGTCGAATGGAGGGGAGAATACGTACACCTCAAAGGGATGGTTGTTTGGTCCAGAAGCTGAGGGCAGCCTGAGGCAGTAAACGCTTGGGTTGGCATTAGCTGGGTGTCAGACTGTTGGGCTTCTCATCCACCTCCTTGCCCCTTTAATTCATTACTCACCCTTCTTAGGGGGACCATGTTCACCCCCAAGAAGACGGCACAGCTATCTTCCATCCTGCTCAGACCTGCAGACCAGGGGGTAGAGGCCTCTACTCAAAAGTCTAGCAGAAATTGCAAAGCCAGCACAGAGGGAACTCACCTGCCCCCAAACCTATTGCCCAGGGACTGCGGGGTGACCGTGTACCTAGTTGGCAAAACCAGATGAGCCACTGGAGACACCTGCCCTGCCCTCATCCTTTATCGCCTGTGATGTCAAGTCAGGCTTTCAAATAGATTTCAATGCCTCTCTCACTTTGTCCACATTTCTGTGGTGGGAATCCACACTCAAGGTCTCTCCCTTCCTTAATGGGCTGGTCACATGATTTGTTTTGCCAGTTTCACCATCTTGCATCTACATACACACATCGCGGTCCTCTGGGTGGGGAGAGCTGGTGAAAACTCCTATTTGATTATAGCGCTCCTCTGAATAAAACCGTTATGCCATCAGCAGAGCCCAGACCTTACTCTCCTCTGGATGTGCACTCTGTCTCCTGCTGCTTTTCCCTTTACCCGGAGGACTTGAACTTTCCTGACCCTCGGAGGTTTTCCTCGTTTCGGAGCTTTTAAACATGCTCTGCTTCGGACTTCCGGGAAGATGGCGACCGGGTAGGCAGCAGAGAGAGAACCTTCCAGAGGATTACCACCCAAACAATGAAATATAGCAATATGAAGACAGAAATGAGGACTTCTGGGAAGAAGACGACCAGCCGAGAGAGGGAGTGCGGAGGGAAGAACAGCTTCAGCTCCTGAACCCGACAGAGAACGCGCTACTGGGACAAACTGCGCCAAACCGGGCAGCGCTCCAGGATCCCGCTCAGAACCCCACCCCCGCAGCCAGCGCTGCGCGAACTGGAGCAACAGCGACCGGCCGGCAGGATTTCTGAGTCGGGGAAAATCGCCATCCAGGGAAAAACATCTGAACGGCACTCCTGTCTGCACGATCAGAGGGTGAGTTAAGTGCGCGCTCTAACCGGTTTTTCCTGAATCGGGAAGAAGCTCAGCCCAGCGAGAGACATCAAAGCAGCTTTAAGGACTGCAGGATCTCCCGGGTGGGAAGACCTACTTAGGCGCCCCAACGGGTTTTGTGAGGGGGAAAGGAGCTCCACCCAGGGAGGAACACCTGAGTGGCCTATCTGCAAGAATCCTGGGGTGGCGAGCTGTTTATTCGCCCCGGCCAGGACTTGGGGTAGGGAGTAGAAGCGGAAATCTCAGCAGACAGCTTAAGGGACATTCTCCCAAAGAGAAGTAACCATTGGAGCAGCCTCTGCAGCAGACCTTTGCCTGCTGAACTGT
>PVLD010019705.1:0-35692 GCA_004027595.1 Dinomys branickii
TGCTGTGGAGAGGGCCTGTTCTGGAGTTGGGGAAGCTTCACTTGGATCAGGGGAAGTTTCTGTGGAGAATAACCCCAGCCGCAGCTGTGGCTGACCAAAGGGAGCCCCTAGGAGCTCCCCAGATCCAAGATTTTTCTGAGAGCTCTGCACAGAGGTATGCAAATGCTGTGGGGCACAATGACGCCATTCTTCTGGGCTCTGAGGAGATGGCCAGGCTGTCACAGAAGACCCTCCTTTGTCTCCTTCCTCTCCCTTACCTGGGAGCAGTGTCCTTCAAAGGAAATGATTAGAACAAGATGTCTCCACCAGCTTGATCCCTCTCCTCTGAAAGCATAATAATGCTCAGGAATGACAGCAATGTAAATCACCAGGATCATTAGGCCACATCTCAGTGAATTAAAATCGCTTACATCATGGTGAGGTCGGGGCAGCTGCCTTGAAGGGGGCAGCAGGCTGGGGTTCCCTGCTTCCAGCCAGCAAAAACCAATATCTTCAGAGCTCATGGTTGCTCTCAGGCTCCAGTGCACTGATGGCCAGGCACGATAAGGTCGCCCTTGTCTGGACTAAATTACCCCCCTGCTCAGTCCCTGTTACTCATTCCACAGCAACAAATGGCCCTGGAAACTTGGATGGGATTGAACCTCTGAAAAGGTGATGTCTGCCCCACGGAGTGAAGGCTTCTTGTTTTCATAAGATGGACAGACAAAAGAATGCTTCCTATAAAACTGAAGAAAGTTAACTCTGAATCTCCAGGCAAGCCCAGGAAGCTCTGAGTGCCCCAAGAGTTGAAACCCTAACAGCAAAACAGCCACTGTGTCCCCACCTAGAGGAGCCTAAGAGGTTCTGGTGCCTGAAACAAATAACAGGAAAAAGATGTCTGATGTGTGGCCACTGCATGAATCATGAACCAAAGCACAGTTCTAAGACTCGGGAGGAGCCAAGCAGTGTTGCTAGAGTGCAGATCTTGGCAACAGTGAAAATTGCCAAGAGGCAGACACTTGGGAGCCAAGTTTGTTTTAGGTCAGCAGTGACTGCAGTGACTGAGCCCAAGAAGCTACAGGGGTCCCGATGTTTTTCATTTCAAATAAAATAAAATAAAATGTACATTGGAGAAATGGGGCATTGCTTCCTTGTGAGAGTGGATTGTGTTTCTCTCAGCGACCCCGAGAATAAGAAGGGGTGATCCAGGCTCACTCTTGCTATGTTCCTGTGCTACATGATTCTCAGATGCCTCTCAGAGCAGGAGAGCCCCATGAACCAGCACCCCATTCTCCAGACATGAGAGTGGAGGGGCCACAAAGGGGGCCAGGGCTGTTTGCACCCTGAAGCCCAGCTGTAAGTAGTGAATGAGAGTATCTGCTGCCCAGCCAGAGCTTACAGTGCTCACCATGGTGCACACTTCGGGGGAAGATCGGCAGACCTTCTCCCCCACCAGCAACCAGGCCTCATCCAGGACGGATGGGACGGAGCAAAGAGAAGGCCCTGTGCTCTCTCCTTCACTCTCCCCCCACATGCATAGCTTTCTTGGACACATTGCTGCCAGGCAGTGTGAGGCCCTGGGTCCTGGGGGGTCAGCTGCCAAGGAGGAAGGAAAGCAGTGTTAACCACACATCTCTCTCACCTCCTTAGCAGTGAGGTATCTAGTGCTGTCCAGCGGAAAGGCTAACCTGGAAAACAGGGACAGTCAGTTCAAATCCCATCCTGGGTGTAGGGGCATGGGCTCCCCTGGAAAGCTGTTGACAGTGCACGGTCCTTTCCTCTCCCAACTGATGGTTCTAGAAGAGTCTGGCTCAGCTGTGCACAAGGCTGATCTGGCTTCCTACAGTGTCTCTTGTTCTTTGTACCCTGAGGCCCAGATCTAAGGGGCAAAGCCACAGAGCCACCAGGTCCCCTGCCCCAGAGTAGAAACTGCCTGCTTTAATTTGTGCTCTGCCACAGAGAACCCCTACCTCCCATTTACAAAATGGAGACAGATGAATTCAATTGAATATAGGTGCCCAAATTATGGCTTCCTTTCTACCTTGTGGCACACGGTCTTCTCCTTGGTTTCAAGTTGTTCTTGAAGGCAGAGGCCAGGTTGGCGGAGTGCAACCAGTGGAGCAGCAGGCTGTCACTGCCTCTGTGGCTGTCGCGGGGCCCAGGAGGACAGGAAGCGAGGGCAGTGGGGAGAGAGGCTCAGAGGCTCCTTTGGTGGCAGGGGTGGGAGGCTCTGCCCGGGTCCTGAGCTGGCAAGATGAGTTCCCTGCTTTCAGTTCAACAAACACCCAAGGTACGCCCCTTACAGACCCTGCCACTGAAGGTCCCCTCTGTGCACAAACACCAGTCTCCATCATTGGAGGCACCAGAAAGCACCCTGTTTCCCTCTCTGGCTATGTTTAGGAAGATTTTAATGAAAGCCAACTTAGAAAACAAAGAAAGGCCATCTCACACTTGGTTTTTAAATGGATTTGGAGGAGAGAGAGATTTCCCTAAATTACCATTCATAAAATGAATAGATTAATGTATTTTCAAGCCTTCGTTGCAATGGGGTTCCCTGATAATGATCCTGTTCCTGCAGGAGAACAGAAGAGCAACCTTCCTCACTCCCAAAGTAGGAGGCATTTTGATAGTGTTCGTCTTGTTAAGGATTGCTCGGAAGTCCTGGAAACAGCAGATCACTCTGGTTCATGGGGCATTCAACATTCATTTAGGAATCTTGCTGAAGGTGGAGGAGATCCCAGGACACCTAGAAGGGTTCAGCCTGAAGTTCTGCAAGAAGGGAGATTCGGTAGGGTAGAGAGGCCAGCATGGTGCCCATTTTCACTCTTCACAAAGGTCACAGTCAACACTCCTGTAATGAAGATGAGTTAATGAGAAAAGTATAGCACATTTATGTATAAACACCATTTACATAATCAAAATTGTACAAGATGGAAGAAGTTTTAGAAATGAAGACCTTAAGACCCAGGCAAGATGGGCTGCTTTTGCGCCAAAGTTCCTTGGAGGATGAGCAGCTATGCAGAAAGGACACCAGATAGGATCATGGGCATCCAAGTGAGAGCTGGCTTTTGGGATCTTGTCCTCTCTGAGCAGCATTCTTTCCCCAAGTATTGGACCAAGTCCCTTCTGGCATGAAGATCTCCTGATCTACTCTCAGACAAGCAGGCAGAGATTTCTTGTGGCCAGCTCTACACAGACAGACATGGGAAGTTTGGATATGTATCTAGGTTTTATGGTGGCTTTTTTTTTGACACTTTTATTTTAAAAGTAAAAGAACAAAAACATATTAACAAACAGACATAAGGTAGCACAAGAATAGTACAATCAAAACTGAATTACAGACAAGGTGACAGGGAATTAACAATGGTTGTTGTATTACATATTGATAACCTCAAAGTGTATACTCAGGAAAACAAATATAGACATGCAAAATTGATCAAACAAATAATCATTAACTATTCCTTACAATAAAGTGACCTAAGTCAGTAGTACAACCATGTTAGATATGCTGCATATATATACATACTTACATACCTACATAGATAATTATCCCTTCCTTCCTTTTCTTTTTTTATATAATTTTAAAAAAATTTTTTAAGTGTGAAAGAAAAAGAACATCAGCAAAAAAGAGAAAAGCATTAACAAAGAGACACAAAGTAGCACAATAACAGTATAATCAAAATTGAATTATAGACAAAGCAACAGGAAACCAACAATAGTTGTTGCATTGCATATTGATAACTTCAAAGTGTATGCTCAGGATAACACATATACATATATAAGATTGATCAAACAACCAGTCATCAACTATTCTTTACCATAAAGTGACGTAAGACAATAGTGGAACCGGATTCGGCCCTAGGGAAGCAAAGTCTAGCTGGAAGGAATCCTGTACCTGGGTGAGGTGTCTCTGTCCTCTGCTCTGCCCCTTTTATTGGCACTTTTAAGGAGGCAGCTCTGGTCAAACAGGCTCCCACTCCTGGTGTCACTGCCCTCTTCCCCGGTAGACCATTTGTTCCTTAGATATGGGGATCTTGCTTGGGTTTGTGAGGTACTCTCTTTCCAAATACCCAGTCTCCTTTCTTTTATGAGTGTACAGGCGCTTCTTGGATCAAGAGCCACCCTGGGTCTGGAAAACATGACCAACGTGGCAGACACTGTAGTTCTAGTGACTTCTGGATGTGTTAGTTAAACGTGGGACTGGAAGTCAGGAGAAGACATAGCAGACTGATTAAAATAGCAGAATCTTAGTAAAAATGTATTTATTATAAAAGTGATCTTTCCCTTATTGAAATTCTGGACAGCAGTTATGTAGAAAGGAGAAGAGTTGTCCACATCATAATAGTGCTTCCTGGCGTTTTGGTGTTTCCCACCCAGCATTTCCCCTCTTCTCTCCCGCTCCTCACTCCCTCACACATGATTTGCCACAGTACACATAAAGCCCGCTTGTGCCAGGTGCTGTGAGAATAGGAAGGCTCAAGAAGTTGAACCTGGGGAGGGCCAGGACCCACCAGCAGTGACAGAGGATAAGGTGCTACAGTAGGGACAGGGGGCCTCCCGTGCCTGAGCGGGGGGGGGGGGGGGGGGGGGGGGGGGGGGGGGGGGGGGGGGCGGCTCTGCCTGGCCGGTGAGTGGCCTCTGGACTTCTAGATGTGTGCCTTGCCATCTTTTTCCCCTACGAAACTGGGGCATAGGACCTGATTTTTTTTCACTGAACGTTATGAGCATTTCTCCAAATCCAGAGAATGTCCTACTTGTAGTGTGGTGCTATTCAGTGATCGGGGTCTCACCAATATTGGTGAATGCTGTGGACATGAGGGGCATCCCACAGAGCTGAGATACGGGCTAGGGTCCTTTCCTCCTCCTCCTCCTCCTTCCCCTTTATCCCTTCCTGGTGTTTCAGTCTGAAACTTGGGGAAGGACCGGGCCTGTCATCAAGCCGAGCTCAGCGCACTGCAGTCCATCATGATCTCCATGCAGCCAGGCATGTCTGCTCCCTGCCAAGCCACGGTTAGGATGGGGCCCTGGGCAGCTCTGACCCTGCTCTGCCCTCCCATGGCAGAGAGCAGCTCAGCCACCACCCTCAAGACACTGGGCAAAGCCCAGAGAAGGCAGCATCTGTGCTGCGACGCCTGTCAGATGAGAGCTCCGAGGGCAGAGAGCTGATGCTCCTTGTTCCTATGAGCCCCCTGCCTTGGGGGCGTTTCCCTACCCGCTGCTGATTCCCAGGGACCCTGATGCAGTCGATCTCTCTGAACCCTGTCCCTGAGGCGGCCAATTTTATTTCCTTCTATTTCCTCATTAAAGTTTGGGCTTTAAAGTTTTTCTTCTTACAGGCACAAATTCCCTCTGATAAATGTTATCAACATGTATATCTAAAATGTACCAATAAAATAAAAATAAAAAAGTTTTCTTTTTCTTTTCTCTAAAGCTACCATAAAGCTTTCCTTGAGACTATCCCAGGAGCCTGCAGTCTCTATTGGAGGGTGGCTGGTGGCCTGCTGGGCAGCGTGGCACCCACCATGTGTGGACTGGAGGACCCTCTGGATGGGTCCTGGACTTCTGTGTCCAAACACTAGAGAAAACTCCAGCTCAGAGTTTATGTGAATTCCAGCTATTCCTGTCACTGGAGGGACAATCTGCCCCAAGCCTGGGGCACCTGTCCTCAGGCCCCTCAGAACACAAGTGGCTCCTGTCCCTTGGGTGCTCCCCTCTTTGCTGTGCCCCACAGCTTCCCTGCTGACATAGAGGGGGACTTTGGGGAGTTGGGTGGGCACCACGCCTCAGCCAGACATGGAGGGCAGGGCCACTGCATGAAGGCAGAGAATGGCTTTGAAAGCACCTTTGATTTAAGACATGGGTGTTTTACACAGAAGCACCATTCCCTAGGGGAGCCCAGTCCCAGGAGTCAGAAAGCCTTCAACTTTACCCTGGGTGTGCTGGGTTGAGACTCCCCTGGCTGACCTGGCCAACTTCAGCTTCAGCTTTGGGACTCCAGCCATACATTTCTCCATGTGGAGACCCTGCCAGGACACCCTGGAGTGCAGTGCCAGGTGTCCCATGAGCAGGTGCTGTTGTGAGAGGCTCCTGGGGCTCCAGTGGAATTATCCAGGCCCTGTGGGGTTCCCAGGAGGCCTCCTTGGGTGCTACTCTGTGGCTCACCCAGGCCACCGCCACCCGCAGGATAGGTACAAACAGGAAAGCTGCATATACACTATGCACTGCCCCTGCCTGCATGGACCCTGAGATTCGGTGTTTCCAACAAATTCCAGGCGATGCCTGTGTTCCTGGCTTGCCCAGGGCACTGTTTTGGGGAGTGGGGTTTCCAGCTTGCCCGTTCTCTGACATCCTGTTTCAACACCACTCCCTGGCTTTCTGAGTTCTGTGCTTATGGGTATAAGCCAGAGCCCCCAGATCAGCCCCCTGCTGCCCCTGACACAGATACTAGGACACTTCCTCTGACAAAATCATGGTGGCCAGACTCGTGTATCGTGAATGCAGGATAACTCCAAATACCATCCCAGACACCTAAGGCCAGGAAGCCTGGATGAGGATGTCACTGGCCCTGAAGGGGAGGGGGGCTTGGGTGTAGTACAGACTCAAGTTTGGAAGAACAGGATTTCCAGGAGGGCGGGTGCCAGAAGATGGCCCTCATGTCTGAGGAAGGGTTGGCTAGGCTGGGAGGAGGGTTAGTTACATACTCGGCAGACGTTTGGCGGGGTCTTTCTGGTGAGGGGAAGACTTTAAAACCACTAGAGCTTTCTTTCCTTCTCAGCAACTTACAGAGGAAAAGAAATTCTGATTCAGAAGCAGAGGATATGTTCCTTGAGGAAGGCTGAGCGCCCCCTTCAGGACCCATCTGGCACCGCAGCCAAATTGGTTGAGAGTAAATATTCCTTGGTGCCCCCTGTGGGCTATGTGTGACCTGGGCAGGTGTCACAGCTAAGATCCCTGGAAATGAGGGCAGCATGAATAGACCAGAGCCTGGGGTGAGGTGCGGGGGTTGGGGAGGCAAAGGATGTCACAGGACTCTAGGTCTTGTTGGGTGAGATGGGAATTCTGTTTGGGTTAGGGAAAGGTAGGAGGTGGTGTTATGACTGGGGAGTGATGGTCGTGGAGAAAGTGAATACAGCAAAGCACTTGCAAGCTAGCCACTCTGTAACCTAGGCTGGCCCGGGGAAGAGACAGAGGCAGAGGACAGAGAGAAAGGTAGTCTGAAGTCTTCAACAGCACCGCATAAGAAGCCACAAGTTGGATCTTTGCAAGTCCAAGTGAAGTCGTGAGGCCAGCCTCAGAGGAGGGCAGGTGTGTGGCTGGGAGATTTTAAATGCGCAAGGAACTCCACTCTTGTCTGCAGGACGCTTCAGGTCCCTAAGGGCTGCTGTTATGGGTGTAGGGTCAAAGGGACGAAATCTACGGGAAGTAGTAGCCAGACAGCTGTGTGGATTCATAGCAGGATAGGGGTGGGAGTGGAGAGCTAGGTGGTCCGAAGAGGCAGTGGGGAGCCGCAAGGCACAGGCCTCCTTGTACCTGTGTCAAGCCGAGGTGTGTGTCTGTCTATCCAGCGGGCAGTTTGGTGTCCCACACTTCTCTCTCCCGCAAGACACAGATACCTCCTCAGCTCAGCGCAACATGGCTCAAAGCCTCTGTACACTTGAGAAGACGGAGGCAGAGAGAGGGAGAGTGTGAAGGTCAGCGCAATCCCCCCATCTCTCTCTCTGCGCGTGAGGTTACCTGGCAGGTTTTCTATCCCAGTGGGTGCCCCCCAAGCCCGCCCTGCTTCTTTCTGGGGATCCTCGGATCCTTGCTTCTCACCAGTGCTAACGTCACCCATGTCATCTTTGCCTCAGCACCAGTCTGTCCTCTCCTCCCTTCCCCTCCAAACCGGCCCTTTGCTAGCTGGTTCCTGCCACATCTGCAGCCATTGCAAACCTCAGTCCTCCCTTCCTGCCCCGCAGGTCCTCCGTCTGCCAGCCTGAACTCCCGCGGGACTTACAGCCTTGTCTGACTTTGTAACTGTGCACACCATCCCAAGGACTCTCAGACATCACTCTCGGAGACTTTTCTCAAGTGTGCCTTGGCCGGGCACTCTGTTCGTCGGTTGAACCTTAAGCGGCTCCCTGCTGCCAACAGATGGAAAGCCCAAACTCTGCAGCTTGGCTCCGGGGTTCTCCAGAGCCCGGCCCTGGCTCTAACTGCCTTGTCCTTCCCTGGAGCTGCCCGCACAGCCTTTCCGTTTCTGTCCAGCGGGTGTCGCTGGCTGTTCCTGAACATCAGGCCTGCTTTCTCTGTGCTGTGTGAATCCTTCGGGGTCAACACAGCACTAAGTTCAAGTTCCACTTTTAAGGGGCAGTGCTGTCCACTGGGCGCTGGGCTCCTTCGGGACACAGCATCTGTTCAGCTTTGCAAGTTTTCCCTGGAGGCCCCCGGGCTTGATTCCCGCCTTCTGTCTGTCCGCCCTGTTTGCTGTTTGTTGAGCGTTAGGTGCAGTCACAACTCAGGCATCACAGGAAATATTTGAAGGTGGCATTCTGGCTTTGTGAAACAGCCTGGGGGTCGGGTTGTGGGGAAGACCAGCCTTGGGTGCGGCAGAAACACAAATGTAGCCCTGAGCTCCTTAGGGAGTCTTGCTCTTTCACGTTCTTCCCATCCGCTCTCTGGAGAGAACCCTCTGACCCATGTCAGCACCCAGCCTGCCCCTCGTGTCTACCCCGCCCCTTTTGCCTGCCTTCCTTTCGCCTGATCAATTACTCCTCCCGCACCCCCCCATCCAAATGGCCCTGCTTTTTGCATGGAGTCTGTTTCTCCTCTTCTCTGAGTTTCGACATGGTCCACATCAGCCTCTGGGGACCTCATCTTTTGTTCATAACACTGACCCAAGTTTCCCACCCCTGTCCCCAGCAAGTGACATTTTTTCTCTAAGAAGGTGCCAGCTGTTCAGACATTCCCCCCGCTGCTTGTTTGCAAATCTGCATTGTCACCAGATCACTCCCTGGGTCCGCTTTGTGGGGGCTTGGATAAGAGCTTTAATTCTCTTTGTGCTGAGCCTGGGTCTGGCACTTGTGCAGTGGGCCAGTGCTCACTTTTGAAAGTGATAGTAATGGTGGTCTGAGGACCTGCCGCTAAGTGACTTCAGGAGTGTCTTTAGAGAGGAGAATGGAATCCTCCCGCACTTCCCTATAAGAGTACTATGAAGGCGCCAGATATTCAGGCACCAGGCAAATCTTGTACAAAAGGAAGGAACAGGAGACGAGGAAAATGCAGCAAGATGAGGAGAGAGGCTCCTGCATTCCTGAAGGAGAGGGAAGTTTCCACATAGCAGGGAGAACAGATGGAGCCCCAGAGGTTCTACAGCTTCCAGAGCAAGGGTTTGGTTTCATTCATACCCCCCAAAGGAGTCTTATTCTGTGCTGGGTATTCTACTAACAGAGAACTTCTTGTGGACAGAACAAGCATGGCTTTTGCTGCCATGGGATTTGTACAGCAAAAGGCCTGAGTTAAGTATCTACCACACTGTGGTTGTACTGGGCACTCTCACAGCTGATCCAGCGATTGCTTCCTGCCCAGTGCAGACCACAGCTCCTGTGAGGGTCAGCCTGGAGACCCACTTGAGGGGACAGGGAAGGTGCACATAGGACTCAAAATGGTCAAGAGACAGGGCATGTTCTGACAGTCACGATGAAAATTTCCTTATAAAGGGCCTGGTCAGATACTTTTTCCGGGACCAGGCCACCTGGTTAGTAAGACAGCTGTATAACTTCTTCTTCTTTTCAAAAACAGACTTTATTTTTCAGAACAGCTGTAGGGCCACAGTGAAAGCTGTTAGGGTATAGAGCTTTCTTATGTATAATCACTGTCCTTACACACACATGCCTCCTCCGCTACCTCAACTTTTCCAGTTCCTAGAGGCTGCCTACACTTCTTGGCTTATGGCTTCTTTTCCAACAATGGCCAGCTAAGTCTTCCTCACACTCCCTGTTCTGGTCCTCTGTTTTGATTTCCTCCCATACTTTATGATTATGATGGGACCACTCAGATAACCCGGGAGGATGGCCCTATTTTCAAGTCATCAGCTGAGTTGTAACCTCAATCCCACCTGCAATCTTAATGCTTTTTTGTATTGTAATCAAGTATATCTACAGCACACAAAAGCCAGGTCTGAGGCAGTGACATCTTTGGGGAGGCCATTAATAAGCCCACAACCTCATTCTACTCATAAAGGGCTTTATTGTCCTTTGCACCAAAAAGATGAGAAACAGGGTGGCTCCAGGAGGGTAAGGTCACAGTTGACCACATAACTGTAGATCCAGGTTCTCACCTGTTTCTGCTTGGCTATCGTCAGTGTACAATCTTGTCTTTTGGTTTTCGGAGGAAGATGGCTGCTATGTTCTCAGGCACTGTGTGGAATCCTCCCGCACTTCCCTATAAGAGTACTATGAAGGCGACAGATATTCAGGCACCAGGCAAATCTTGTACAAAAGGAAGGAACAGGAGACGAGGAAAATGCAGCAAGATAAGGAGAGAGGCTCCTGCATTCCTGAAGGAGAGGGAAGTTTCCAGCCTTTTTCTTCTCATGTACCTCTTTAATGGTGATGGTATTTCATCAAAAGCCCACAAAATCATGTCACACATGGTAGACCAGCACTGTAAAACATCTTGGCTTATCTTCTGCCGTGCGTGGCTGCAGGGAGGCAAGGTACCAGGTGGTTTTGGCCAGCAGGAATGGCTCTCAGGCAGACCACACTCAGCTCTCCTGATGCATTCATAGGATGAATACATCCAGCCAGGGACTTTGAAGCTTCAGGGCACTGACAGCTGTATAACTTCTTGAAAAAAAAAACAAATATACAGACAGAACAGAGTATAATGGCGGGTTTTAGTGGCTGTAGCTTGGTTTGTGTATTTCACTTTGAAAGCATCAGACTCCAGCCTAGATACCAGTGAGGTCACAGAGAACCCGCAGCTAGATCCAGGTTCATCCCAGAAAAGTGCATGGTGAGCACTCACTGAGCTTTGCAGGGGTCAGGTTTGCTTCTGCACCACCTCTTAGAGGGGTGACTTCCGGAGTTCTTTGGGTGTATGTGCGCATGTGTAGTGGTGATGTGTCAGGAGTGCCTGGTGACTAAGGACTTATTGGGTGGTTTCTCCTTTGTAGGTGTAAGGCTGGAGACAGGCTATCTTCTTCCAGAAAAGATATTTTCTCCTTCAGATAGGTACCTGCAGACCGGGCTGCCAGACCTGGCCTGCCCCTATCCAATTTCACAACCTGAGACTTTCTGAATGACCCCAAGACAAGTCCACAGAAGGTTGGCTTTGTTCTGGTTTACCTCTATTTTATGAGTGTGCCCCTTCAGGGTGAGGGGTTGCTGGGCTGTGGCTTTTTTGCCAGCCCTGTTTCTGTACTGATTCACTTGGAGCCATCAGTGTGCTCAAGGCAAAAGCAACTTTGAGAGCTGGGATTCTGGTTCTGGATTCTCTTTGCTATGACTGTCACTAATAAGATCAATGAAAATATTCTTTATCTCTTTGCTGCTTTCAGGAAGAATCTTCTTTTTCTAATGTCCCACCCTTCTGTCATAATTGGTCCCTGCAGAAGGTTTCAGTGGCCTGGTGGGCCAGTCCTGAAAGCAGAAGTCTTAGCAACTTCTCCCTGCCCTTCCTTGCTGTGGGGCTTCTTGACAGCTTCAGAGATAATGCAGGCTGGAGACATGCGGGCTGGAAAAGCAAGCTGCGGAGCTTGAGGTAAGGCAGACAGGCAGCTCACGGAGTCCTGGCAGGAGAGCAAAAGGGTCTGCAACAAGACCACCCAGCAGAGGCCCCAAGTTGGCGACTGTGCATTTCTCCAAGGTGCGTTGGAGACAGGGACATCCTAGAAAGAGCGGAAGAGTCATGGTGCCTAAGCGGCTATGGACTCTCGCAGAGAGGAAGACTCCACTTTCAGGCGGGGTTGCACACAGACCAGGCCGATGGCCCCTGGGATGGTGGTCATTCTCTAGTTCTTTTAATAATTCCTTGGCTTGGGGTGCTTATCAATTTCAGATGCCAAGGAAAACCGGACTTCTGAGGTGGCAAAGGCTGGATGGAAGACTTGTGTTTCCTCTGTTCCTTGAATGTTCCCTGAGGAGAAGCACGTCCCTTGGAAAGGAGCCAGCTGGGCTGTTGGGGAACTGGCCCAGGCAGCTGCACTAGCCTGGGCCCTTTTCAACTTTATAACCCCACAGGTCAACTTGTAGTTTTCAGGATACTCATCTAATCATCTGTTCATTCATTCATTTCACAAATATTTACTGAACATCTACCATGTGTCCAACTGGATATGGGTCACCAGGGACACACCAACCTACAAAACAGACTAAAACAAATTAGCCCCGGCCATGTACATGCCATGTTCTCAGGTCGGTTTTGCTGCAGGAGGATTTTTTTAAGAATCTGTCACACTCCTAGGTCATCAGAGTAGGATTTCATTGTCCTTGTGCTACAGGTCCCTGACCCTACCCTAGACTTAATTGCCCTGGTATGAGAATGATTTTCTCCAGGACACGGTATTTGCCAGCAACCCAGGATGCATGCAGTTTCTTTAGTTTCTGTCATTAGCATCTCAGAGGAGAGCAGACCCCTCTGCCAAGTTTGTATTTGCAGGATTGGGCAGGTGACATAGCAGTTCAGAGCTCAGTGTCAGGAACCACAGGCTCTTTCCAGGGGAAGAACATGGTGCGGGGATTGAGGAGTGGATTGTCACAGTCAGGGACATCCTGGCTTCTTGACCAAGCATCACAGATGTCAGCTAAGAAAGCTAAGGTTCATTTAACTGGAAAATTAGGACCTGAGATCAGTAGTGACCCAGCAGAGCCCCAGAACTGGAGACCCCACATTTCTCCAAGGTGCTTTGGGGACAGGGACATTCCAGAAAGAGAGGAAGAGTCATGGTGCCTAAGGGACTTCAGACCATTGCAGATCAGAGAGGGCTTCAATATTTAACTTCACAACAGAGTAGATCGGAGAGAGCTTCAGTGTCTAACTTCACAAGAGTAGAGACTGATGAAGGAACTGATCTAGTTGCAAAGTCTTCAGATGCACTAACTTGTATTTTCTTTCCATTACATGGATTAAGAAATAGGATGTACATCATATTTGCATGATTGCTATTTAGCATGTCTGACTCTATCTAAATGACTGAGCTCCATTAAAGATGTGTGTGTTGCCAATGAGGTTTCCATGACAGATGGCAGTGGCCCCCTGGCAGGGTCCCTCCTGCTTGCCTTGGGAAGGCAGTCTTTGGTCTCCCGTAGCTCCTGAGATGGCTTTATCACCAGTGCTTAGGGCCACAGATCTATAGACCAAAGTGTACCCTTGTATCACTGCCCATGTCTGGAAGGGACTTCTTACTGTCCCTGTCCTCTCTACCGTCCTCTCTCCCCGCTGGCATTCCTGCTGCCCTTGTTGAGAACCGCATCCCCGGCTGATTCACTCACACCAAGCATTGCTTAGGCTCTGCTGTTCATTTTTTATCTTCTGCTTTGACAAAGAGGTCACGCTGAGCCACAGGCAGTTTTCAGAAATGTCACTAATACCCGACCCAACTTCCACACCCTCACTACTTCCTCTTCCCTCACCTTCTCGCCTTTTAGCTGAGATCCTAATGCTCTGTGAGGTGGAACAGTATAGCCCCCAGTGTGTCTTCTGTCTGACCTTGCAGTCTGAACCCCTGATGTGCTTAGCAGAGTCAAGTGCTTTGCATTCACCAAGTCAGCCCTCCTGGGAAGGTGATGCCGAGCACTGTGAAGGCAAAGAGAAGGACCCTGTGCCCCCGAGTTAGGGGCAGCAGACAGAGGGGTCAAGGCTTGCCATTGTGAATAAAGCAGTTCACCACCTGCCCCCCTGCCATGAGCATATTGGGGGACACAGTAATGGGAGTGAAGGAGAAGCAATCTATCAGGTCCTATGGTGGACAGCTTTCTAACAACACACACTTCACATGTGTGCTATAAGAACCTCAGAACGCTTCGTGGAGGGGTTCCGAGGACATCTTCCCCCAGCTCAGGTGTCGTCTTAGCCATTCTGCCATCTTGAATGGCACTGCCTGACAACAGCTGTTTTTGTCTTTGGGTTAATTTCACTCTATAAAGGCACTCCTAAGAGTGCAGGAGAAAAACAGCACTCCATTGCCCAGAAGGCCCCAGTTTCTCTCTTGCACACCACAATAACACACATCAGCACGCATTTGTTTGTTTTTTTACAAGGAGCTCAGCAGGAAGCATCCTGTTTGCTCAGTGATTGATTTTTGGAGCCAAATAAAGAGCACTCTGCTTTGAGAAGATCACTCAGAATGTGCTCCTGCCTCTCAGTCACCACAAGGTCAAGGCCAGTGTGAGACCAGGCATCCTGAGGTCCTGGTCTGAGCCCAGCAGAATTTTGTTAACGACTTCAGTCAGAAGCAAGGCATGATAGGAGCTGAGAGGTAGCTGAGCCAAGCTCTGCTCTGAGCCAGAGATGAAGATTAATGTGAACAAGTGGTCAGTACCCCTCAATAGAGTGTTGATACTTATCTCACAACTTTGTGGCAAATCCATGTGATAGGATCGAAAATATCCCTCACCATTTTCATGTACTCAGTGGTGAGGGTTTTTGGAAGGTAGGCGGAGCATTGGGACACCACACCCATGACTGGATTAGGCTGTTGGTGAGTTGACAAGAGGAGAGAGCAGCGGAAGAAGGGCTGCCAGCTTCTCAGCAATAGTGAACCCAGGATGGCTGGGTCTGATCCTTGTGTTCAGTACCCTGGCCTCTTGGGTGGCTGGTGATGCTTGAGCCTTGGCAACCTGAGACTGATGTTTCATGAAGAACTCAGCTGAGCGGGCAGGACAGCAACTTTTGGAAGAACTGGGAAAATGAGGGGCTGTGGGCCACTTCTGGCTTTCCTGAGAGAGTAATGGGTGAGCTTGGGAGGAAGAATTATCCATTTCTGGTGTCTAAAATGAAAGGGTGTCAGCGGAGCTCTGTCTCACACTCTGCAAACTAAAATCTAAAGGACTCCCAGTGGTCCCTACATGCCAGTCATTCAAGAAGTGGGTGACAAGCACATCTGTATTGGAAATCGGGGTTTGTCAGGAGCTGCCCAGGATTTCTCGAGTGGTGTCTCATGGAGTAAAAAGTGCTTCTTTAGCAGTGGAGAGGAAGTATGAGAAAGGCTTAGAATACAGTTCTCTTGGGCTCCCTTTGCTGGATTCGGAATGAGAAACCTGTGTACCTTTCTTGTAGAAAGTGCCTGAGAAATTTCGTCCTTCCTGATAATTTTCCAGGTGTCACTGCTTGCCCCCAACTAGGGGCCATGGGGTTTTGCACCCAAACTGAAATGTCCCAGGAAGCATGCAGGAGGGAGCACTGGAGAGACGGGAGTGACATTCAGGAATGGTGTCCATTGCACAGGCTCTGCTGAGACACTCAACTGGAGCCTTCTTTATGGTCCACAAGCCTGCAACCAGCTTTCCACTTTTGACCCCTCTTCCCTGACAGCTTTGCCCAGGTCCCAGATGTTCACTGTGATGCACCACCAAGAAGCAGGGCAGGGAGGGGAATCCACCACGAACTCATGCTAAATGGCATTGTTTCTCCCTCACACCCAAGAAGAGGCTGCCAGGGTGCCTGGGAGTCCAAGGGGTATCATGTATTTCATTGATAGTGGCCTCCCAGTGGTGAGTAGTGAAATAATTTAGCGACTCTTGAACAATTTGAGGAGTAGAACAGAAAATATCAGCATGCGCTGCATGTAATAGGAGCTTTCCAGCAGGGTAAGTATTATTTTGTGAGACCTTATGCTTCATCTCTAGGTACTCTGATGGGTGTAGCAGGGACTCACAGGAGATGTAGTTCTGCGGTTGGGTCTGATTAAAAAGACACGTGAATGAGATTCCACTGGAAGGTCTCAGCTTATTTCAACTGATCCTGGCATTGTGCACAATAAGAACAGGAAGAGAAACCCCAGAGACAAAAGTTGGACCTTTGTGTTGCCTCCTCCAGTAGGTGTAGATAGCCTCCTTAGGCCCTTGAGGGTCTAAGGTCACTTGACCCTCTGAGAGACCACACAGGCATTGTGTTCTGACTGCTTCCTACAGTGGGCCCTCCCAAGAGAACCTAGGAGAGGAAGTCAACTTCTTGGGAATTTAATTAAAAAGGATTCAGGGGTTAATGGAGATGCACAGACTGGAAGAAGAAACTCTGCAGCAGGCTGGAAGAGAGGAGGAGAGAGGAGAGCTTAGCTGCCATCTTTCTGCCTCTCATTCAAGTTTCTGGGCCTTCCTTACCTTTCCCTCTCTCCCTTCCCATCATTCTAGGAGACTGGAATAGGTGGTTTGGGGGCAGAGAGAGGGCTCAGTCTCTGGGACCTTCTTCCTGGTAGGTCAGATCCTCAGTACTCCAGAATAGCCTTGTGGGGGGAGTGCTTCTGGGGGAAGTGGATAAGTCTACCAGAACATGAGCCTGGGTCATGCAGCTCCCCGTCGTTCATGGCTGTGCGTGACAGGTGTGGCTTGCTACAAGGTTTAAAAGTAAAAAGCAAAGAGGAACAGACACAAATGAGTGCTCAAGGAAGACAAGCTCCCAGGACCCCTGTGACTGGTCAGTGTGGTGGCTGCCTAGCAAGGGCATTCCAGGCTTCACTGTTACTTCTCCAGTGGAAAAATCTGTAGGAGATGAGTTGTCATACCTTGCCTAAGCTACAAGCTAAAACATGGCAGAGGAACATTGCTTGGGATAATTTCCAAAAGTAATTTCTTCTTCAACTCTTCAAGGGCAGACTGGGACTTTGTTTCTTGTCCCTGCCTCCACTTTTTTAGGCACCCTGTTGAGTTAGCAGAGGTCTGATCATGCTTCTGGAGAAGTTAGGGGGAACAGAAATGTCCTTGGCTACCCCGCTCCCGGATTTCCTCCTAAGTCACAGCAAGGAGAATCCATTGGGAGGAACAGGTCCCCAGGTCTGCTTTGCCCTGTGAGACGAGACTGTATGCTTGGACCAGAAATCTTCCCTGAAAGTTTAGATGCACTTGTATGGACTATCTATCCTGAACCTCAGCTTCACCTTTAAGGTTTTTCTTAGTGACACTACATCCCAGAATGTAATGACAGAACTGTGGACTCCTAGGTGTGGGCCATATTCAGAATCATGTTCTCAGAACATGTGGCCATTTGTAATGTCAGCCAACAGCATCTTTGTCAACCGTTTTTTAAACAGACCAAGAAAATTGAAGAAAAGAAAAGAGCAAATCTGTCTACGGTTGTTGAGTCTTTACAGGAAGCCTGTCTTCCCTACAGCACAGTGTGGAAATGGTCCATGATTGTGTTTCTGTTTGTTGAGGCCCAGGATCACATGCCTCAAGAGTGGGGATCCTGAGAAGCATGTATGGCCATTAAGACCTAAAATCTAGGCTGGAGAGGACCACGAGGGTATACTTTGAGTGAGCATTTCAATTTGGGAATTCAGAGGAGAGCTGGGAGAAAACATTGTTCATCAGCTGTTGATGCCACAAACCCTTCAATGGTTTCTGCCAAACATTTACTTGACCCTGAAGATGCTTCTTTGGTTTGCATCTCAATATTTTGCATAATTTTCTCAGAAGCCCTCATTCCTGTTGACTCTTCAGATCATGCCCAATGCACCTGCATTTATTCCTGGTGGGAGTGACCTCTCCTGTTATCTAAATAGCACCCTATCTTAGGAGAGCTCTTGGTAGTCAACTTAGTATGGTTGAGCATCGTGGCATCTTGTTGCTGATGTTTAAGTAGCCCCCTACCAGTGTAAGGGGAGTGATACTGGTAATTTTATTATAATAAATTATTCTAAGTATGCTATTTTATTAGATATTTGTTAATCTCTGACTGTGCCTTGTTGATAATTAAAATTTATCACAGGTATATATTGTAGGAAAAAATAGAATATATAAAATTTGGTACTATCTTCAGTTTGAGACATCCACTAGGGGTTTGGAACATATCCTTGTGGGTAAGGAGGTCTACTATATCTGTGAAAATGAGACTAGGCCTAGTACTCATTTTCCAGGGTGTGGGAACCATATTGTACCCGCTGTCTCTAAAAGTCAGAACTAATCTGATTGGTTGTCTGACTGCACTTCTGTGTACCACACTAAGGATTATTCTTTGATAAAAGACATACGCCTTGTTTGGGGTTAAAAGTCAGGGCTTTCTATATGCCTTGATACAGGGGTCTGAACTCATTTAGTGTACCTCAAATCATGTCTTATCGATGCAGTCACAAGTCAATCCAAGCGATAGCCTTCTCCCCTACAGCATCTTTGGGACCAGCATGAGTGAGAGCTCCAGGCAAATCAGTTGAGAGCCCAGGGGACTCAGGATGGGGTGCTGGGTACCCTGTGAGTCCCACCTGCCCCAGCCACGACCACGTGTGCCACCCACTTGGCAGGTGGGGCAGTACTTGAAAATCTGTCCCCAAGGGCAGAATGACATTTAGGCCTAAGGATCAGATTCTCTGATGCCCGGAGAAAAGAAAGGAAAGTTGGGGCTTGGGGTGAGCCTAAGGCAAGAAGCCCACATAGTCCCAGGATGTTAAGCACAGATGAACCCTCTCGAGGGTGCTCGCTGTCTCTGGCTGCTTTCTCACTGTGTCATTGCATCACTGGGAGCGATGTCACCTTTGACCCCAGTGTGACCAGCCAGCCATTTATGCTGAGCCCTGCTCTCAGCCCTGTGTTTGGGTTTCGGCTCCTGGTTGGGTCCTGGCTTCCAGGCTCAGTTCTTCCTGCTTTCTCTGACCCCAGCTGTGCACCTTGTGCTGGCACCACTTGGTACCTGTTCCTTGTTCACTCACCCAGCCTTCAACAGCTCTCCATTCCCACAGTCAAGTTCCATCTCCAACTTGGTGCAAAGCACCAGACCCTCCAAGGCCCTCCACCCTTGCATCCGGTCCTGTCTGCTCACCCAGCCTTCAACAGCTCTCCATTACCACAGATCAATGTCCTTCTTTAACTTGGTGTGAAGGACTGGACCCTCCAAGGCCCTCCACCCTTGCGTCCGGTCCTGAAATGTCTGAATTTGTACAAAGTTTGCTGTGCACCTCCCCACCTCTCATCTCTTTTGGGATGCTCCTCCCATTGGGAAAGTCAAATTTTGCTCAGATTCCGCTCTGAGTCCTTCTCTTTGGTTGAGGTGCAGCCTCTCACTGTGTACCTCAGGCTGGCCTTGCACTTGCAACCCTCCTGCCCTGGCCTCTTGAGTACTGGGTTACACGTGTGTGCCGCTTCACCTCAGTTCCCTGGCATCCTTTAAGGTTGTTGCAATTGGATCTGTTTTCTTCCTACTCCCTCAATATCTGACTGTATCTGAATATCTTTCTCTCTAAAGACACTAAATTCCTTGTGGGCGTGGGTTGTGTTTCACAGTTTTTTGAAGTCTCAGCTTTGAACAAAGACCCTAAACATCTCCCTCACCTCACTGGATTGTGGCTTTCAGTCTCCTGTGACCCTAGGAAGTCATGAACAGCAACAAGGAGCTGTGCCTTGGAGACTAATTTGCATTTGGACTGGAGGAAGCTGGGCGGAAGTAAGGAAGGAGAACTAGAGAAAGGGAAGGAGAGAGAGAGCAGAGATGGCTCTTGTGTTTGGAGGGAGATAGAGAAGTCTGGGGGTACTAGCAGTGTCCCAGTCCTAGTGGGTTGAGCAGAAGCCACTGTCACAGTGCAGAAGGTCTGTGGCACCAAGCCCAGCCTTGAGGATATAGGCAGGGTCCAGACAAGCATTGGGCTGCAGGTCAGGTGAACGTCATGAGCCCACACAGAGAGAGCCTTCACTATCCCGTGAAGAGTGGAGGAAAGACAGTGTAGGCAGATGAGTGTCACACTTGGGTGTCTGGGCTGGGCTGACCAGGAACCCTTGTCTGGCCCCATTCTGTGGTGGGTAGGTAAGGAGGGCCAGATAACTCCAAATTTTCCTTGTCAGAAGTCAGTGACTCTGTCCAGTGATTCTCATTGTTTCAGTTTTCTGAAGCAGAACCTAATATCATTTCAGAGGAGCACCAGTCACAGCTTGGAGGTATGGCGGACAGCCCATCCTCTGCTGGATTCTCAGCTTTGGTGATAGCATCTAATTTGGAAAGGCTTTTCTGGCTGAAAAAAAGAGCTGTGGGTTCTGAAAGGTGCATCCTCTATGCCTGGCATGGAGAGGGTAGGCAAAGTTACCTCTCTCCATCTGGGCTAGGGTTGGGGCAGCCCAGCTACTAGCCAGTAGCCGGGCCTGACCACCCCTTCTCCCTTCCCATTCTCCTCCCACTAGAGCTGCCACGGGCACGTTATGCTCAGCTCCCATTCATACCACAATTTTGTGCATGACTCAGGCATAGGTTGGGGGAATTAGGAAAAAGATGCAGAGAAGAGATATACGAAGAGGGATGCCACCCAAGCCCAACCTGCCCTATGGGAGACCCTGCTGGGGACCAAACTCCCTGTGCTACAGAGCAGCCAGACTCCAGAAAAGCTCCAGAGATGGAGATCGGAATAGGAGAAGGGCCACTTGGAACTTTTCTTGGTATCCCTTGAGAATAAAAGGCTGCTGTAGGAAGCCTGAGTGAAACACATCATCCACCTCCTGCAGCAATGTTGTTCATACTCTGGGTTGCAAACCATTAGTTGGTTGTGAAATCAATTTCGTGGTTTACAGCCAGCATTGTAGGGAGATAAAAAAACAAAAACCTCAGGATGTTATGTACATAAAAGGTTGAATGTTTTTTTCCTCTTTTCAGATATATGTGCATCTATTTATATGTGTATCTCTACCTGTGTTTTGTATGTAAATATCAGTGCTGGGTGGTGAAGAAAGTTTCTTAAATTTACTTCTTATTGTGGCTTTATGGTAAAAAAAATTTTTGAAAGCATTGGCCAGGCAAGACATTGCCCTGTAGGGTAAGTCAGAGTGGAGGAACAGGGTCTATTTGATAGGAGTCGGGGGCCAGCTTATTGGCCCTGGGAAAGGCAGGACTGTTTCAGGAATCCTCCTTTGGGATTTTAAGTCTATCTCGAGCTGTGTAAGTGCTGTAGCTCTTCATTGCTTTGGGGCCTTGGAGTTGTGCAAAAAAAAAAAAAAAAAAAACCTAGGGGAACTTGGAGAACAAGACACCGGTGAGGCAGAACAGGAAACAAGGAATTTGTCAGCAGATGTAGGTAGGCATCTGGGACATACTGGATTTGAGCTCTGGGGTGGACAGAGCTGGAGGTTGTGGTCCAAGATCCTCTGGAAGAGCTGGGGGTACCAGGGCTGGGGACCCTCTTCTTGACAGGTCAAATACAGAGGGCCTGAGTGGAAGGCCATTCAGGAAAACTCAAGGGATTGGGACTGGAGTTGGACCTGCTGGTTTCCTCAGTCAAAGCAGTTACCTTTGCTAGCTACAAGTTGCTTTGTAGACAAAAGGGGAGCAAACTTAAATTTTTCATTCTTTGCTAGAGTGTACCCCAAGTCAAAAAAAGGAGAGGCCAGTATCCCCAGTGCCGAGTGCGAGTAGGAAGAGTATTAATGGTGCTGTCATGTGGTGCCTAGTGGTGGTGGCCTCTGGGGGAGGCTGATGCACCGTTTGGGGCATCTCTGAGTCAGCATGGTGCAGAGGCTACACAGAGAGTTGGCACCTAGGCTAAGGAAATGATTATTATTATAAATTATTATCTAGCACACGGCCTCCAATATGCCACACACTTAATTTAGCTGGGAGTGATTTTAGCAGAGACCTTAGAATGATACGTGCTGGCAGTCACTTGGGACACCAGGGATGGAGCTGTTCAAAGGCATCTGTCCCGGTAGAGTGGGCAGCACACAGCAAGAACTGAACGTGAGACTCTCAGATTCAGTAGAAGTTTTAGCTTTTGAAACTTAAATCAAGAATTCATCGTTCTTTGCTTCTTTCAACAACCCCACCGATGAGTGAGCATTCTTCACTTGCCTCCCTCTTCTCTTGTTCCCTCTTGTCCTTGCCACCCCTTTAGAGCTCTCCTGTCCCCCCCGGGGTTCAACACCCAGAAACAAAAGAACTGGACAAAGAAACAAAAGAACTGGACAAAGAGAAAGTCCGGGTGTTGGGGTGTTGGTGTCGGTGCCTGACACTGAGTTGATGGATTAGGTTACTTCCCAGATTTGAACTTCAGTTGACCCCCAAAAGGGAATAAGGAAAAATGACCCCACATCCTCCAATATTTCCATGCAAATAGCCAGCAACCCTGCTGCATACGCACATGAAGGGACCGAGAAGGACACAGACCTGAGAAGTTGACCTCTAGAATGTTCTCTCAGCAGAGAAAGCTCAGATGCAGAGACAGAATAAAGGTAAACAACACTGGAGGTTATATGTGACCAGCTGAAACAGAATGTCACCACTCTCACTGTTTTAATAAAAATGGGGTGTATTTTTTATTAGTACATATGTGTAGTACATAATGTTTACATTCGTTGTGGAGAGTTGATAACGTGTACATAACACAGCTTAATTTCTTTTTTAAAATCCTTTCCCTTAGCTCACTTTCCCCTTTCTACCCATCTCTTGATCCCATCTTTTCCTTCTTTTGTACATATTTATTTGCAGCACATAGTGAAAATGGGGTGCATTTTTCAGGTCAAACTGCTGTGTACAAGGAAGAGGCAAGAAATGTGGGAGTCCTTGGCAGAAGTCTCTTTCCAGATCCTTTAACTTTTAGTGAGGACTTTAGATGGTCATACCAGTTGTCATGGAAAGGTCTTTCTGAGAATGCTGAGATTATTTGGCTTGAGAAACAAAACAATGGACTGAGGAACCATGTTAGTAACATAGGGGCTTTTTAAATGCTAAATTTTATTTTGTAAAAATTCAAGGAAAAGGTGCTTGCCTTCACTTACTCTGGTAGAATAGACCCTGTACTGAAGGCCTCCACTCTATTTTCTTGTCAGTGATTTGCGCTCCAAAATTCTGTGGTGAGACACCCTAAGGTCCCACAATATGCTCACAGGAGTGTCAGCATATTGACATTTTCGAAGTGACCACCCTAACATCTGTTAGACACCAAGCTATTAAGTTGTATGGACCTAACTTCTTATTTAATTGAGCCACCAGCTATCTCTTTTAACCTGGGGTACTGCAAAGAAATCTTGGGATGCTGAGGGCATTGTGCCCACCCAGAGCATGTTCCCAAGCCAGCTCTTTTGAGTTCAGTGTGAAGTTAGCACATGCACAACCAGATGGACAAACAGCAGTGACCTGGGCACAGACGTCTCTTCTATAAGTCCTTGATACATTGTGTCACCTTGAGAAGCTTAAGTGACTCAGCAGGGGGCCAGGGTCCTCACTTTATAAACATCCTCATCCCCTGTAAGAGGAGGGCGTGGAGATGGTGTGAGTGCTACACCTGCCCTAGGGCAGGTAGCCTGCTTACAATATAATGGAAGAAAAGAGGCTTGCTTCTCCCCTCTCCTTTCCCCTTGTTGATTAGCTGTCTTCTGCCATCTTGAAGTGTTGCCCCTGTGCCATGCCACCCTACCTGGGAACAAGCTGATTATAGATTTAAACCTCCACAATCTGTGAACTAAATAAGCCTTTCTTTCCTTCATTTTGGGTATCAAGTATTTTGTCTCAGCAATGAGAGAAAAATAACTAAGATAACTTGGACAGTCCCCTTGCTAGTGTACTTATGGTCAGCTTCTTTGAACCTGCTGTTGCTAATTTTTTTCCGTAGAAACAAGTTGCAGGTTGGACATGAATTTGACCTTGATGTTCAGCATTAACCTTTAACTCAGCACCAGAAGGAGGCAGCCACAACCCCAGCCTGTTGGGGTAAGAGAGCCTGTTAGGGCAAAGGCTGTCAAACTGACACCTAGGTTGGGAGTATTTGCTTCTGGGGCCGTCAGGCAATGGGTGGACTCTCCTCTCCTGTTCTGTCTTTACCCCTCTGGCTTGCAGTCTGCCAGATGAGATCTTTGCTTACCCCTTCCTCCCATCAGCTCCCACCTGAGGGACTGCATATCCTACAATACCAGGGCTTTGCTGACTGTTGCTTCCAACTGCCTTTGGAAGTTTCTCAAAATTCTCAGCAGTTGGTGTCTTGGGTCCAGCCAGACCCCCAGAATAGGTCTGCAGATCTTTCATGGGGACTAAGCAGCTAGTCCCCTGGAAATGCCTAATTTAATAACTCAGTTCTATCCCAGATTGTGGGGCAGTCACAGCTTATGTGAGACCACTAGGTCCCATAGAAGCTGCCTTGTCACTTGCCAAGAGTCTCCGCGAGATAGCTGAAAGAAGTTCAGTATCGAACCTTCACTGTGCCCAGCAGGGGCTGTCGGTACCTGGAGACTTGCTCTGTGTCCTGTCCCCCTCCTGGCCTCCATCAGCCCATTCTTTGCCATGGTTCATGTCCTTTCTTGCAGGCAGCTGGTAGAGCTGCTTGCAGAGATGGGGCAGGACTGTATGGGGACTCCAGAGCTGGGCTCAATAAGCCTTTCCTTGGACAGGTGGGCCTGGCTCTGCCTTGTAGCAGGCATTCACCACTGTGTGCTGGCTGGGGCTGGAGGAGTTGCAGAAGAAGCTGCCTCTGTTTCAGGCAACCCCAGACTCCTGTGTTGCCATCTATTCTTTATCAAGACCTGAGAGAGCATTTTAGAGCTACAGGAAGGCCCTGCTTTTTAAAAAGCACACTTAAAAGTACAGTGGCCCCACAGGCCTTATCTGGTGATCAGATTTGAAGTCTATGGTGTAAGAACATTTGGGAATGAGGCCTAGGACCCACAACTGTCCTGTGCTCTTTCCCTTCAGCCCCCATGCTACTCCTGGGAAGGGGAATGGTGCCCAGCCTGGTCTTCTTGCTGGACGGCCTGTAGGCAAAGGAACACACAAGACCAGGCTCCTCCACTTGGAGCCCATCTCCGGGGAATCCAGATTAGTTCTTAAATGGTGTTCCTTGAAGCCATTGATAACGGCTTTCAGACCCCAGCACCAGATCTGCCATGGAGCCTACTTTCTCTTGGCCTCCTCCTCTGAGGGTGACAGCCATGGGGTCACTTCATGAAATGCCAGCATTTGGCCTGGCCTTTGGCTAAGAGTAGAGGTTGCAGTGACTGTTCAAAGTGGCTGTCCCTGAAGGGCTGTGAGTTGCTTGGGAAGAGAAGTTCAAGTGCAGTAGGCACTTCCGTATGACTGGGTCCTCTGCCATGACTGTGTCATCTTCCTGAGATGGCTCCAAAGCAGGCATTGGGGTCACCAGGAAGCTGGGTCTTGACACTGTCAGGAAGTGGTATTGCTTGTTCTCATGTTTTTGTGTCTTTGACAAAAGATTTCAGACAAGAAACATAGGTCTTTGTCTATCTCATACAGAGGTAGGATTTATTACATCAGATTTTCAGAGGGCAACAGAATACACCTTCAGCACCCTCCAGTATGAAGGTAAACAAGCAGCAAAGTTCCAGTAGTGAAGTGAGGTCCTGCGTTGCATTTTATGTGATTAACTGGGTCTTTCAGGGAATATCCTTTCCTCTTTTTGAGGAATATTATTTTCCAAGGAAAATGGGCTTATTTGACCAACTTCAGAGGGAAGAAGTTTCCTGTTCACCCTCTAGGTGGAATGTTTCCATTTACTTTGTTTTGAGACCTTGAGGTTTCCCCAAACTCCTCAGCCATGGTCTGGACTCCGTATGAGCCCTGGAACTTAGCATCTTCAGAAGAGGGTACATTCTCTTGGGCTAAAATTTGAAACCACAAGCTTGTTTGGATTTTCTATAGTTTATGATTAAGAAAGCAAAGGAAAAGAGAAAAACAACAATTCCATATCCCTTGTTTTTTGTGTCCACTAGCCTGTCTTCAGGTCTGCTAATATCTAACTTTGTGTTTAATAACCTGAGCCAAACCCTATTGAAGGAACAAATTATCCAAGGGTGCGGAGAGGACTCAGTGGTAGAGGGATGGAAGGAAACAAATGAGGGGGTGTTTGCAGTGGAGGGAGTGAGGGGGCAAGAGTAGGGGCTGGTTTGCCCTGGATTATATCCTGTTAACTCCGGTTATCAGTGGCTGGACGCAAGAAAATTAGAAGGGCAGTTCAGATAAAAGCTTGTTGGCCCAGGTTTACAGGGGACAGAGCTAAGTGAGGTAAGGAATGGGGGCAAGGCAGGCGGTCTCTGCAGTGGTGGGGAGTACGCGCATGTGCATGAGATCCTAAGGAGGTGCCACCAACTAAGAAAGGAACAGAGTTTGGATGTAGGGTAAGAATGACACATGTCCCATGTAGCCTCAGGGGAGAAGGATGTGGAGTATCAGTCGCTCCTGGCCACATGTTGGTCTTTGGCATCCTTGGGTTTCCCTACCATTGTTAATAAGGTGGCCCAGGGTTGGGGAGAGGAGACGAGAGAGATGTATAAGGGCCAGACAGAGAAGGCAGGGAGGACACATGGGGAAAAAATGGAGGGAGCATGGTGCTGTGAAAGAGGAGAGCTGTCCCCTGGGTGGCCCTGGGACCATGACCCACTCTCTCCTCCCCCACCTGCCTGTGAACAAGTTCCTAGAAGGCCATGACCAAGTTTGAGGATTGACCTCTCCCTAAAGTGCTTATTAATAGAGGTAGACTCAAAGTAGGCAGAAATTACTGAGATTGCAGTGAGGATTCTGTTAGATAGTGAGGACAGTGGTCCCCAGATGGAGTTGGGAAACAAATAATAGAGTTATCACCCTTCAGAGACCTTACAGAAACCTCTGCCAGGTGTCCTGCTGTTGTCAGGGACCTCCCCAGAGCATCATCATGCCCTTGGCTCAAGGGCATTTGGGCCCTGCATGGGCACTGCATAGTTTGGAACCTGAGAAGTATGTAGTATCCTATAGAGATCATATCTTGCACAATGACCCGAGATCCCTTCTAAACCCCTTAAAAAGCCCTAGACAAAAAGCCTTCTTGAGTATCCTGCTTAGGCCCCCTCCTGGCTAGTGGGAGCTCTACTTCCTTATTCTTATGAACTTTAAATTTCCTTGGGCCCTTGACTCCAGTGTTGTGGTATCAGTAGGTGCTAAATTAATGTTGGTTAGGTACCCTGAATACCAATGTAGAGATCAGCAAGAGGAGTGGGTGGAAAATATTGGGTGGATTTGGCAACAGTGAGGGTAGGATGCTGGGTCTTTTGCCAGAGCAGTTTTGGGAAAGAAGGGAGGTAGTGGTGGAAACCAGACTTCAGCAGAGGGAGGAGGCAGTTTTTTGGGGTGGAGTTTGATGTAGGGAAAAGTCCAATAGACATATTCTCATGATTTCTGGTGCTTCCCCATATTCTCTTAGCCTTGTAACAATATCAGTACCCCTAATTGACTGGCTTGGTTCCTCACCAAGAGGCCCGCAGCTCTAGAAGAATAGAGAACCTTATGCAAACATGAAGTGGACCAATGACCATGGACTAAAATAGATGACCTGACCCCAGAATGGCTGGTTTCCAGCTTCTTCACTCACCGTTGTCCCTTACAAACTGCTTCCTCTGTAAGAGCACTGTTGTTTGGCGTTTCAGAGCCGGAGGTCCTGTTCAGGTCTTCATCTCAAATAAAGTCAGTCCTTGCTGCAAGTCTGTCTTTCTCTCCTCTTTATTTCTTACACTGGCTACATTGGGTGAGGGATAAGGAAATGGAAGACAGTCTCTGTGTTCCTCGTAGAAGTTTACCCCAAGACAAGAAAGGAGAGGGAGAGGACAGAGCCAAAGACTTGTGGTTGGAGCACATTTTAGGAACTGAAAGAGAACGTTTATTGACCCCCCTCAACATTGTTATGTTCCTTATAGAAAAGTTAGAAAAATACATAAAAGAGGAAGATAAAAATCATCTGTAATTCCATCCATTACAAATATATACTGTTCAACCTTGAGAAATTTCCTTCCAGACCTTTTTATAATTAAGAACAGTATCAGTCAGTGCATTATTTTGCTATTTATCTTTATCACTTAATGTTTTTGGAAAAACACATTGCTATCTGACTTCTAAAATAGCCTATGACTTTTTACCTACCTACTTAATATCTAACATTCAAAGTTCAAAATGCAACAGGTGCAAACATTCTCTAAAAATCACCCTCTCTGTTCCTGCTTCTGAATCACTTCATTCCTCTTCCAAGAGGGAACTGTTACTACCTTAAAAACATGACATGTGGATAGATAATATTCCATTGCATGAGTGTTTGTGTGCTGCTGCCCTCCACTGAGGTGTCCATTTTATCCAAAGATGAGACTGTGTGTTATACTTTTTGGGGCCCTTGGCTTTGACAATCAAATCAAATTGTAAGATGTTCTGATAAAAGGTTGTAGATGCTGTCACTAACAGCTTGTGTGGACTTTGGATAATTAGGACTACCATATTTGAGCCCACTGCCTGAATTACTCCACCTTGTGGCCCCACAATATCTGAGGCAGACTCAGAGCCCTGTGCTCAGTGGCAATGAAGGGAAGAACGTACTGCAGGGAAAGCAAATCCCTGAGGCTGGATGCCAAGAGGTGCTGGCTCAGTGGGAATAATACTGGGGGAGGCCACTGTTCCCTCCTCACTATGGTAAGTGGTAAGCCGCTTGGCACTGGACAGGGACCAGGAGGGGAAGTCACAGAAGAGACATGTAGAACAACGAAAAGAGTCATCTCAACCCCTTCATCATCAGCTGAGATAGATGTTTTGAAAGCTTGAGAGTAATGAAGTTTTTGTTCACATGAGTTTTACTGGTGCCTCTTGCTAACTCCCAAGTAGCAGTGATTAGGAAAGCTCTGAAGCCACAAAGCCCTTTACTTATTAGTCCTTTTATGATCTAGTTTTAGAAACTCAGGCTTAAGCAAGCATTTGGGGAACACTGCCTGTCCCCAGAACTCTTTGTGTACAACTGTGATTGTGGTTTTGAGCTTGTCAATTTGACCCATAACTCTATGTACATGGTTGCACCTGGCTAGATTCAGAAAACACCCATGTTACTGTAGAAACTAATACTTTTTTTTAAACACTGTATCTAAAAGGTGTGCCAGATTGCTTCCTGATATATTGCCAGTTGGTCATTTCAGCAGTCAATATTCAATATCAGAGGAATTGATTAAATGTCTTTTATTAGTAAATCTTCTGTACAGCAAAGTTATTTCCAGATACTACTGGCATTTTATTTAATTTTTAAAAACGCAGGGGATGGGGAGCAACTTGAATAATTATTAATGTCACATCCAACTAGCAATGTTGTATATAACTGGCTGGTAAAGTCACACATCAGTACCACCTTTACTGTCTTGATGGGATAGCTAGATGCCCATGCCTTGACCCCACATCCTCCAATCCCTTCAGGAACACAAGTATAGATCAATGCCTCCCTTCTGTGGATCTGGAAATAAGTGCAGAGAATTTCTGGTTAGCTGTGGAGCTGGCTAACTAGAGCATGGAATCATGGGTCTTGAGACAAAACCGTTCCATAATCAGTGAGACCAGTTCTTGCTTGCAATACTAACATAGAATAGTGTTGAATTGTGTCTAAGATTGCCTCAGCTGAGGTTACTGCCTCTCCCAATATCTCTCAGGACCTTGGGCATACAGAAGGACACAGTTTGAGATTGTCTGCAGGAGCACATGTAAAACCATCCAGGTTTCTCTCCTGCTCCCTCTTCCAAACAGCCAAAGCACACAGGAAATCCTCTGCAGGACCACAGTGGATGAAACATTTGGGGTGCAGTTCAGAATGCAGAATAGCTCTCAGGGTGGAAAACAATAGTTCTTGGGACAGGTTAGCTGCTGTTTCATTGCAAAGGTCATTTACTCTGCCTTGAATGGATGGATATCTCCAGATGTGTGCAAATTTATTGACATGACTGTGAAAATCACTTCTGGAACTGTATCAGCAGACAACATGATCACTTTCACTTGATAAAGAGCTATGTAAGCCTTGAGCAGCAAGCTCAGGTGTGGATGTGACTAGCAGTGAGAGATGTAAGGATTATGGTTCTGACCTGATTTGGTTCTGCAGAGTGAGTAATTTAAGCACGCCAATCCAAAGTCAAATTCCAGGCACATCAAGCCCTCCTCCACTGTATCAAGTCTTATGTCCTCAATCCTCTGGTTGATGTTTGGTCAACTGACTCTAAGTCAACATGTAGAAACTTAACCACCATAACTTAAGTGTAGAGCTAAAATTGGACATAGGGAGAAACACCCAAGTTTTAAAAGCAAGGTCAAAATGTTCTTAATCATGAAGACTGAATATTGCATGAGTTGCCCAGCTAAGGGTTGGAGAAGAACCAGGTGCACGTGAAATTGCCTTAAGGGGATGTGCTACCCTGCCTCTCATGTTTTTCCCTGCATAGAAGAACTCTGCAGGTGTAGGCAATCCTGGCCAAAGTGACACATGGCTCAGGGATAATCTTTCTAGATGGGTGGGGCATTGGCCAGTCAGGAGTAGCGTTTATCTTTCTTGCATCAAAGTGCAGTGAGTTAAATATCTTGTTGCCTAGTTTAAATGCTGTAGCAATGGCAGAGTCACCATGTCAATGTACTCCATTCACATTAATGTTAATCAGCCAGTCATTGGAAAAGTATTCCAGGATATTGCAGTTTCTTAACTAGTGAAAACTCTTTTCCTTTGATCCCTTTGGTACAATTTAAGCACACTGCTCTTTGATAGCAAATTGACATTTTAAAGGAGTTTCATAATAGAGTTCTCTATTCTGTTCTTTTTTTATTTTAAAGAAAATCATACAAAAAAAGAACAATAGCCAAATACAAACAGTGATACAGGATTTCTTTTTTTCTTTAAGAGCAGAATATATTTATTGAGGGAAAGAAAGCTTCTGTCCAAGAGAGGGACAGAAGGGGGGCCCGAGTGGGTTGCCCCCACGATACAGGGTTTCAAACCGAATGATAGGGATTAACAGTGGTTGTCATATTACATATTGTGATCTTCAATGAAGTTGCTCAGATTACCAGATGTAAGAATAGAAGATTGATCAAATTATCAAAGAGAATAAGAAAATAACAATTTAAAAGAACATTAGAGACAATACGTAGTGTCACTAGGCACAATGGTAGGAATTCACCGATGGTGGTTATACTGCAAATTGTTGTCGTTATATAAGTCGCTCAGATTACCAGATACAAGCATGCAAAATAGGTCAAAATAGTAAAAAAAAAAAAAAAAAAAAAAAAAAAAAACTTTTAATCATTAACTGTTCCCCTCAACAAACCATCAGACACCAACAGTACAGTTATGCCACCGATCCATATATACATATGTGTGTGTGTGTATATGCGTAAAATGCCCTAATACTTTCTTTTTCTTCTTTCTCTCATCCCAGTTGTTCCTTCCTTTGAGCAATTTCTTTCGCTATCTTATTTTTTTTTATTTTATTTTTAAGACAAAAGAATCCAGAATAACACAGAAACAATACAGAAAATACCAAGTTATAGAGAAGATAGTAGAGAATTGGCACTGGATGCTGTATAGCATAATGTTATCTTCGTATTTATTATAACAAAATCAATAAAGGAAATATCAAATTACAGAGGAGACAGCGGGGAACCATCACTGGATGTTGCATTACATAGTGTTATCTTTGCATTTGTTAACACAAAAACAATAAAGGAAACACCAAATTACAGAGAAAATAGTAGGGGGTTATCACTGGATATTGTATTACATATTATCATCCCCACCCCTATCACTCAGTTATATAGATGATGGCTCATTCAATTAATCAGTTTTCTCCACTTCACCTCCATTGTTCTACCACCCTGTCAGTGGTCTTCCCACTGGTAATAACTGCACTTTTGGTTTATTTACTCCCTCATGCTCTTACTTTGGGAAGAGACTTGGCTGCTTCTAAATGTGCTGTATAATATGTGAGTGTACACAAATTGCTATGGCTGGGGTTAGAGAAGCACCCTTTGGCAAGCCCTCACAGCTGTGGGGTGTGTGGTCTGGTAGGCAGGGTTACACAGTGAACCACCAGGCTCTGTCAGTGTGCCCATGTCTACAGGCTCAGGCGAGTCTTCAGGGCTGTCCCGGGGGCCGGGCAGAGCACCTGGCATGTGCCAGGGCCTGGGCAGAGTGCCTGGCATGCCCCAGGGGCCCGGCGGAGCTCCAGGGGCAGGGTGGAGCACCTGGCATGCCCCGGGGGCTGGGCGGAGTAAAATTTATTTAGTTATTTGTTTCTTTCTAATGAATTGACCATTACATTTCTAAAGTTCTGAACTGGCCAACAGACCATAGAAAGATATCACTTTAGGCTCCTGCTTGAAACCAACAGTATCAGAAAACTGTTGGCCTTAATTCAGGGCCAATCCCTATCTTACTATTGTACATTTTGGGTTTTATTCACTCTTTCATGTTCTTACACCAGGGAGACAATATGATGTTTACACATGTGGATCTGAT
This sequence comes from Dinomys branickii, assembly GCA_004027595.1. Classification (NCBI taxonomy): domain Eukaryota; kingdom Metazoa; phylum Chordata; class Mammalia; order Rodentia; family Dinomyidae; genus Dinomys; species Dinomys branickii. Next base: position 32,351 of record PVLD010019705.1, read on the forward strand.
TTATTTTACTTATGAGTATGGTCTCTAGTTGAATCCATTTACCTATAAAAGCCTTGAGTTTTTCTTTTTTTTTTATAGCTGAGTAATACTACATTGTGTAGAAATATCACATCTTTTTTATCCATTCCTCAGTTGATAGGCATTTGGGTTGTTTCCAAGATTTAGCTATGACAAATTGCACTGCTATAAACATAGGTGCATATATATTGCTGTGGTATGACATTTTTAATTCTTCCAGAAAAATACCCAGGAGCAGAATAGCTGGCTTAAGTGGGACTTGCAATCCTAGCTTTATGAGGAATCTCCACACTGATTTCCACAGTGCTTGTACCAGTCAACATGCTCCCCCAACACTGGAGAAGGTTTCCTTTTGCCTCACAGCCTCTCCAACATTTGTCATTGGTTGATTTCTTAATGATAGCCATTCTTTGAGGGGTGAGATGAAATCTCAGTGTTGTTTTAGTTTTCATTTCTTGAATGACTAATGATGTTGAACATTTTTTCATGTATTTATTCACCATTAGTATTTCTTCATCTGAGAAGCATGTGTTCATCTCAGATGCCCATTTTTGGATTGGGTCTTTGAATTTTAGGGGCCTGATTTTTTAAACTATATGTTCTAGATAGGAGTCCTTTGTCTGAGAAGCAGTTTAATAAATTTTTTTCCCAATACATGGGTTTTCTTTTTACTCTGTTGGTGATTTCTTTGATGTGCAGAAACTTTTCAACAAGATGAGATCCCAGTTATTGATTCTTTGAAGTATTTCCTATACAATTTGTTTTTTGTTCATGAACTCTTTGCCTACCCCTATGTCTTTGAGAGTTTTATTTACTTTCTCTTCCAGTACATTTAGTGTTTCTGTTGTAATATTTAGATCCTTGATCCATTTGGATCTTAGTTTAGTGTATGGTGATAGACATGGGTCTAGTTTTAGTCATGTGGAGAGCCGGTTTTCCCAGCACCATTTGTTAAAGAGGCTATCTTCCTTCCAGTGAATATGTTTAGCTCTTTTGTCAAAAATAAGGTGGCTGAGTGTGTTTGTATCTGTGTCTGCATCTTTTAACCTGTTTCATTGATTTTCAGGTCTGTTTTTTTGCCAGTACCATGCTGATTTTATCACAGTAGCTTTATACTATAATTTCAAGTCAGGAATTGTGATGCCTCCTTGTCTTGGTTATTTTACTCTTGTTGCTGAGACAAAATACCCAACACCCAAAGTGAAGAAAGGAATGATTTAGCTTACACTTTGTGGAAGTTTCAGTCCATACTTGGCTGCTTCAGAGGCAGAGGGGCACATGGCAGAGGGCAAACTTCATGGCAGCAGAGCACAGCAAAAACAACCAGAGCAAAAGGGAGAATGGCTGCAAGCAACCTCTTTCCTTCTTTACATTGTAAACAGCCTACCCGCACCCAGGGGATGGGTAGCTCTCACACAAGGTCAATGCCCTCCTCTTCCACAGGCTCAGGATGTGTACAAAGCAAGCACCCTGGCTTCCTGCTGAATCACTCAGCCAAACCTCTAGACTCCCCAAGTATCAACCATAACACTCCTACTTTTCCTTTGTTTCCCAGGATTGCTTTTGCTATTCTAGGCCTCTTCTTGTTCCAGATAAATTTTAGGAGTGTTTTCTCTAGATCTGTGAGGTATACTAGTGGAATTTCAATGGGGATTGCATTGAATCTGTAAAACAATTTTGGGAGTATGGCCATTTTCACAATGTTCTTCCTACCTATGAACAAGGAATATCTTTCCATTTTCTGAAATCCTCTTTGATCTCTTTTTTCAGAGTACTGTAATTTTCACTGTATAGATCTCTTCTTCTGTTAGACTGATTCCTATGTATTTCATTTTTTATCTGTGCTTTTTTGTTTGTTTGTTTGCGGTACTGGGGATCGAACTCAGGACCCTGTGCTTGCTAAGCAGGCGCTTATTCCACTGAGCTGTATCCCCAGCTGTATTTCATTTTTTAGATGCTATTATGAAAGGTGTGGTTTCACTGACTTTTCTCTGCTATTACTTTTTGAGTGTTGACTTTGTATCCAGCTGTACCACTGAATTTGGTTATTAAATCTATGAGACTTTTGGTGGAGTTTTTGGGGTCTTCTATGTAGATTATCATGTCACCTGCAAATAATGATAATTTCACTTCTTTTCCTATCCTTATTCCTCTTACTTCTCTCTCTTGTCTAATTGCTCTGGCTAACATTTCAAGAACTATATTGAATAGGAGTGGTGACAGTGGACATCCTTGTCTTGTTCCTGACTTTAAAGGGAAAGCTTTCAGTTTTTGACCATTTAGAGTGATGTTAGCTGCTGTTTTCTCATAGACACCTTTTATCAGATTGAGGTAAAGTCCCTCTATGCCAATTTTCTGTAGGGTTTTTATTATGAATAAGTGTTGGACTTTATCAAAAGCTTTTTCTGCATCAATTGAGATGATCATGTCATTTTTGTCTTTGGCTCTTGATATGATGTATTACATTATTTGATTTGTGTATATTGAACTATCCCTGCATTCCTGGGATGAATCCCACTTGGTCATGGTGTATAATTTTCTTGATTTGTTGCATTCTGTTTGCTAGTATTTTATTGAAAATTTTTGATTTCTCTGAGATGCCGGGGGAGATGTGGTAGGGCGGACCAGGCTGCCGGGGCGAGACGTGGGAAAGCCCCAGACGCTGGGAGCCAGGGACGATCCGCGTGGGGAGGAAGCTTGGCTCGGTCCAAGTGCCGTGGGAGCGCAGCCAGCTCGGTCCCTCCCGCCTCCCGAGCCGGTGCAGCCCCCCGGCAACTCCCGACAGAGATCGGCTTGCTAGCGGCGGAGACGCCCGGCAATCCCAAGTTTCGCGCGTATCGGGCAGGCCGCGCGGAGGGCCCCAAACGCCGGAAGCGGGGAGGAAGATTGGCTGGGTCCTAACGCCCTGAGAACACAGACAGCTCGGTCCCTCCCGCCTCCCGAGCCGGCGCAGCTCTCCGGCGACCCCCGACAGAGATCGGGTTGTTAGCGGCGGAGACGCCCGGGAATGCCACGTTTCGTGCGTATCAGGCAGGCCGCGCGGAGGGCCCCAAACGCCGGAAGCGGGGAGGAAGATTGGCTGGGTCCTAACGCCCTGAGAACACAGACAGCTCGGTCCCTACCGCCTCCCGAGCCGGCGCAGCTCTCCGGCGACTCCCGACAGAGATCGGCTTGTTAGCGGCGGAGACGCCCGGCAATCCCACGTTTCGCGTGTATCGGGCAGGCCGCGCGGAGGGCCCCAAACGCCGGAAGCGGGGAGGAAGATTGGCTGGGTCCTAACGCCCTGAGAACACAGACAGCTCGGTCCCTCCCGCCTCCCGAGCC
>PVLD010019706.1:0-35712 GCA_004027595.1 Dinomys branickii
GGGCTTTCCCACGTCTCGCCCCGGCAGCCTGGTCTGCCCTACCACATCTCCCCCGGCATCTCAGAGAAATACGCCCAGTTTAAACTTCCCAGCCGAGGTCCCGGCATTCACGCTCGCCAAGTCTGTCTCGAGCTGGTGGTGTTTATTAAGGAGGTTCGCTCCCTTGCTGCTCACCTGGTCGCCATCTTCCCCGGATCTACTACCACCTTGTTTTGAAATTCTGTGTCGTATTTGTTGTTCTCTATGCTGTTTTGTTTATGTATTTGTTTTTGGTATTTTGATTTTTTCTGTTTCTCTTTAAGATGAAAAACTGCATTTACACATATAATCAAGGATAGCTGGAATAGGTATCTTGCTGATGTCTGTGGTTTACTGTAAGGAACAGTCAAGGCCTAAAATTTTCTTTTTTCTTGAGCAATTTTGCATGCTTGAATCTGGTAATCAGAACGACTGATCTGAAAAGAACAATATGCAGCATAAGAATCATTGTTGAACTCTCCTTTCATCTTGTATGGTGAAGCTCTGCATCATTTTCAACTTTTTTTTATTACTTGTTACTGTCTTTGATTGTTCAATCAATCTTCCATTGTTATGTCAGTTGGACTGAGCAACTTTGTTGAAGATAGCAGTATGTAATGTAGCAACCATTGTTAATACCTATCATTTTTTTTTGAGGTCGTGTATCATTTTTGTTGTTTTTGTATCATTTTGATTTTGTCTTCATTATTATTTTGTTAGATTTTAATTTTTAAAATAAAAAAGAAACAATATTAATTATTTTAAGGTCACTGCATTGCCAAAAGTAGTATGTTAGGAATTGACATATGTAATGGCATCTCAAAACCAGAAACCGTACACTGTGAAATCTAAAAGGTCCTACATAAGAACAGAGTCAGGATTTATACTTGCTATATCACAGTCATAGCATCATGTTCATATAAGAACTGATGAAATATTGACTTGATTAGTCATACCGTAGAACTATATGAAATTGAAAAGAAGTGTGTAACATAAATGATTAAATATAATCTGGAGTTTCCACTCAGCAAAAGAAGTTTGTTTACCTTTAGTTACGAGCATGAAGAGAGCCTGTCTTGAGAGAGGAGAGACTAAACAAAAGAACTGCTACACAACTACTCCTTGGTAAGAAAGTTCTTCTGTGGGCTGAAATTGACTTTAACAAATTAGTACGTCAACCAAAGGGCATCAGATATATATATATATATATATATATATATATATATATATATATATGATTTAAACTAGATATTTTCCAGGGGAGAAATACAAGTCTTGCATTAGCAGTTTCCATGGAGTATTTTTAATCAGATGAAAGTTTTTATTGAGAATAGACTATCAACTAACACTATGTGATTGCAAAAGTATGGTCCACGTGTCAAGGAAAGGAAAACATCAATATGTGTATGAGTGTTTCATGTATTCAATATTAATCTTGCCTTTGTTTTCTGTCTTTGGAATGTTGAATTTTGTGATGTCATCTATGAATGGGCCTTTTATATGTAAAATGAGTAATCCACCTACTCCCTCTGGGGCTCTAACCCTGTCCTTCACAGTTCCTTTATTCCAGTCACCCTAGGGCCAGCACTGTATCAGACAAGGGCAGAAACTTACTGAAATTATTCGGATTAGCCAATCCTAACCTTTTTCATGGCTCCTTCCTCCCACAGAAGCCTCAACACCGACTCCTGACCCAGTTTTGCTTTACTCCCTCTGGCACTTGGCTGGCCATGGTGCATCCCCACAGCACCCTCTGCAGCTTGGAAGTCTGCTCTCTCCGTAGCACGGTCAATAAATATTTCTTTCTTTACAACTCCCATTTCTGTGTCAGCATATCTTACTCTATTTGACTGGAGAAGACCCTAGATCTGTTAAAATAGTATGTACTTACTAATCTCTGTGTATGTGCATGTGTGCATGCACGAATGTGTGTGTGTGTGTGTGTAACATTAGTTCTCTGATTTCTATATAATACTACATGTCAATAAATAAGAGATCAAGATTGAGATCCTCAGCTTGGGCTATATCATCTGTTCATTTCTTGTTCACAGATTCAGATTGCAGCTTTCTCTGCTCTTTACATTTGACGTATTTCTATCCTATGAAAAAATCCTGGCTATTGTTTGTCAAGAAATAACTAACTCCACACAAGGAGGAATGTAAATATTATGTACTGAACACGTGTTCCAAGAAAAAGGAAGGGGATCAAGGGCCAGATGAAGAAGGGAGGGAGGGAAAGAAAGAGATTAAGAAAGGAAGTGAGATGTGCCAGGTACTTTTTCCAACTTCCCACAAGGAATGTAAACATTACATACTGCACACATGTGCTAATAAACTAAAATTTAACTTTTTGTTATCCCTCTACATTTCCATATGAGAAAATTTAATGTAAGACAATGGCTAATACATGGTTTTTCTCATATAATTAACTAGTTTATGCTTCACAAGAAGCTACATTGCATTACCTCGTTCAAAGTGTGACTAATGGAAAAGATGACTGTGACAAAATTCTGCCCCTGGAAATCTCAACAGGATGTATGGCAAGAGTGTAAATTATCAGATATGGTATGATAAGTACAGAAAGAGAACTGCAATGTGTTGTGAGAGGACAGATCATTTTCAACTGGGAAGAATTAGAGGAGGCAACAAGTAAAAAGTAAGATTTGAATAAAACTTCCAGTGAAGAGCTAAATCTGAGCAGACAGAAGAATCAGTAACATTCTAACTGAGGCAGTAATATGATCAAGAATAAGAATGGATAGCTCAATGGCCCAGTGCCTGCCTGGCAAGCACAAGGTACTGAGTTCGATTCTCAGTACCAAAAAAAAAAAAAAAAGAATAAAAAATGATAAAACAAGAGTACTAATTAGTTATGGTACTGGCTGGCCAGAACATTAGCAAATTATAAAAGAGATTTGGAAGATAACTTTTGAAACAACTGTGAAGGCCAAATGGAAGAGGTTCTTCAATGCAATAGAAAGCTATTTGATACTTTTAAATTGTCTTTATGCGAGTACTAAGAATGATGAAAGTCCACCCTACTTGATGGTTATGCTAGAAATGATGGCCCTGATAACTTCCATTCTTCTCATCTTTCTTGAACCATCACAGCTATTTCTGTGGAATCTTGCAGCATGCTGCAGATTGAATTCCCTGAAAAATATTCTTTGATGTGGACATTAGGATAAAAAGTCAACTAAGGGTCACTCTTGGACCCAGCCATTGTGGAATGTAATGGACAGAAGCAGATTAGACAGAGAGAGGAGTTGAGCAGCCCTGCAGTAGGTAACCTGTCCTTTGCTCCTAGCCAAGGATCTAAATAGCCCATAACACCAAGCACTACACCATGCCTATACACTCTTTTACAGGGCAGTTCCTTAAGAAACAGTGTAACTAATGGATCTATGGATGTTTGAAAATGGCCAATGGATATAAAAAGTGTCATACCTATTCAAGCTAGAGATGTGCACTATGGCATGTCTGTTCTTTATTCCTTGATAGATCCTCAACAATATATAAAATTAACAGGCCATCAAATGTAAAGCATAGCATGTAATTAAAATTATTTAAGATTCTTACACTCCTTTAATTAATTCACGGATCACCGGTTTGTATTTTGCACTAGCTATTTCTGAATTATCTTAAACAATTAGACTTTAGGTATTTTAGACATTTAATTAATAAATATTTGTAGAGAAACATATTGTAGTTATTATTCTTCTACTAGATTTATGTATGCTAGGTTAACATAAGACACAACTTTGGAAAGTATCATAGGTTGAAAGAACATGAACTGGTTTCAAGAATTATGTTTCATTAGTCAATGTGTACATAAATTAAAGAAAAATCTATGCTGAGATATCTACAGTCCTTTTATATTTGCACAATAAATAATTATTGGTTATAATTATATTTTCCTTGTCTCATTAATTTCATTAAGAGAAGTATGATTTTAAGTCTATTGTTAAGTTCAACAGGTTTCAGATGTAGTGGTCATTTGTGTTTATTTATAAGTGCTTTTATACAAATTATATTTATAAAATGCCAGTTTTGTTAATTCTTCAGTGTTAATGATTGTGATTCCCTAACATTAAATTAGTCCACAGAAACATGAAATTCCATGCACATAACATGGTGTAGCTTTTCTACCCCTTTCCTACCTAGAATTCTCCCAGAATTTTGCTTTTTTTCTCTCACTCAATCCTCCATCAGTGGATGCAATTTCTTAAAATACTCTTGTTTATGTAAACCTCAGGCATGGATATTGAGACACAGAAAAAAGTCAAGATTTCTTTAACATAAAGATTCCATTTAGCCTCAATTATCTCGTTTAATAGAGTTTAGTACTGTAAATTATTTTTAAAACTTTTGATGATAATGATACTGATAATGATTCTGACAATCATGATCTCATTGCAGACTGCTTAATATAATTGACAATTATACTAAATGAGAAGATATTATTGCCTGATGTAAGAAAAAAGAATAGCCCATTGTTATAACTTGTTTGTTTTCTGAATGCCTAATTGGTCAGTCACATAAAAGTCAAAGGAACTACTATTCTATTAAGCCTTCAGCTATAAAAAGTCAGATACTCTAGTATTTCCTAAGTAACAATTAAATACTAGTTGTGCTCTTGCTTTGAATTTCACTAGCAATCTTTATATTTAATAAGGAATTTTTCTTCCTTTGTAACACAAAAAACCTACTATCAACAATAATGACCATAATTAATGACTATAAAATGTTCATTCAACTGAAACAAAATACATATACTTACATAAATGTGACTGAAAATTTTTACTTCTGGAATATTAAAGGCAATGGAGACAGCTACATGTTGTGGTCAGAAAGCCTTCACAACACAGTTAGCTACTGAATATACAAAGCATTATGTTTAGTGAATTACTAAAATAAGTAGGCCATTAAAAAATGTCACATTTTTAAGTAAATTTCCATGTTATCTGAACCTCCTACATCACAGCTATGCATACAGCCGTTCTAACCCCAGAACAGGTTTCTGAGCCCATCATGATCCCTATTCTTCACAGCCTGTGTGTATGAGGAGGTTTTCATTTCTTGGGTCCTAGCTTGAAGCATCCTCTCATTGGAGAAGCCTTCCCTGACACCCTTGTCCGAATGGTATAGCCTACCACACATATTTTCCTCATTCACAGCACTACTGTGATTTCTCTGATTTTACTTATCATAAATCAAATTACTTTTCTCTTTTTCTTATGACTTACCTCCTGGATAAATATATTCATCATTGCAAAACAAATTGAAGTATATTACCCAGTGTGTAAAAGTGCTCACCAGCCACTGAAGGAACAAAGGGATGGGCTTAATGAAGGAATGAATAAAAATGAAGAACAGATAAACATTTTCCAAAATGATCACTAAGTCAAACAATTATGTTTCCAAATCTTTGTCTTTCCAGAAAATAATTCAGAGTGATTTGCATTATGAGAGAAGAGCGTGCATGCTGACAGGAGGAATGTTTACGTGAATTAGAAGGAAGAGATCTAAAGTACAAAGTGATGTTACAGTCATGAGAATTGAGGAGCAGTCATTTTAGAAAGACTGTTTTAAAGTCCTGTAAAAATTCTAGTTTCTCTGTCAGGAAACAAACACCTCATGCTCACAGTTTTAAAAGGAGAGGTTTATTTGGCTCAATTTTTAAAAGATTCAGTCCATGGTCACTGTTATGGTTAGTGTCTAGATGTGCCCATCGTGTGGTAATAGGGCTTTTTTAGCGATGGCTGAATCTAGAATGCATGATGCTGGGATTAAGCGTGTGTGATTACTAAATCAGTCCACTGATTAGTTTGACACTGCCCTAATTCTGTTAGTGGATAAAACAGAAGAGACAGAAAGACATTATTTAATTCTCTTGTTGCTTTGCTATCTTCCACCACCATGAACTGGTTCTTTCTTGTTGCTTTTGCTATCTCCTGCTGCCACAAATGGTTGCCCCTCTGCCATGTGCCAGCCTGCCTTGGAGCCGCTGACTATGGACTCAAACTGTGAACAAAATAAACCTTTCCCACTTTAACTTTGGGCGTTGGGTATTTTGTCGCAGCAATGAAAGAAAGGTAATTAAGACAGCCACTTGGCTTCAGCACAGATATCTCTTGGTAGAAGGGAACTGCTAATGAAGCTTCTTAGTTCGGGCACCAGGGTAGCAGAGCAGGAAGTGCAGAGGAAGCAGCCACAGTCCATCCAGACACCACCAGAAGTGCGTTTTACTAAACTTTATGGGAGAGCCCAAGCCAATCAAGGAGACAACATACTTCAGTTTTCATAAAAGTTTAGTATCCACCTAGTCTGGATCATCCCTTTAAATCTGTATACTCAGTTATTCAATCACATTAAATTTCCAATTCATGGCTGGGGATATAGCTCAGTGGAATAAGCGCCTGCCTAGCAAGCACAGGGTCCTAAGTTCGATCCCCAGTACCGCAAAAAAAAAATTTTTTTTCCAATGATCCATCTTTACGAACGCTGTTCGTTCACACCTTTCTAAGCACCTAGTTTAAGCCAACCTCCCTAATTATTCTGTGCTCGTCCACTGTATCTGAAAGTTGTAGGTGAAAAATACCCTTAACCATGTTGGTAATTCTCACCTTAATACATGAATGTAATTTGTGGCCATGCATCTTGAAGTAGTGTGTAGCAATGCTACAATCTTTCTCCAGGATACTTACCCATAAGATGAGATAGAAATCCAGATACTGAAACCTGGGTGATTTCTTGCTGCCTCTGTCCTTGGCGACAAGGATGAGCTGCAGAACTTGGAATCCTTTGCCACAGAACTAATGTGCACCCGACCAGAGAAACAGAAGAATGATCTATGGACAAACATAGCAGTTGCAGGCCTGGTTCTGCTTCACACCAAGGAACTGAGTCAGTGGAGCCATAGTAGTAAGTAGGTGAGCTGTATCCTGATTCCTGCTTCTTTTCTGCCTTTCAAAGCCTGCCAGAATCTCCCTTGATACTCACTCTAATGAAAACATGTGATATAGGAAATCCTGGAAAATATGCAATTTCCAGAAATTCTGAAAAAGTAGGTGACATGTTTTCTGCCTTAATAAAAATTCTGCTAAGTCATCATGGCAGAGAGCCAAAATGGCGCAAGCCATGCACCAAGCCCCACCTTCCTCCCCCTGGTCAAGTTACAACTTCCTACTTCCCTTTTACAACATCCTGTTTCCTCTTTCCTGTCCCCTGACCAACCAGTACCTGCCACTTCATGCAAACCCTCCCCCCAATTAAACGCCACCTCCTAAACCCCACCTCCAGCCTGGCCCTAAATCGCCATTATTCTCCCCACCCTCAGAAGCCCCACATCACTCCTTCCTGCTGTGGTCTTCTCCATGCCCACAATAAAGGCAGATTTGACTTTGGTCCGTTTTTGCTTGCACCAAATCCTAACAGTAGGTTGACACCTTGCAACACCGTCACAATTCCCAGTCCACATTCCAAACTCCACTCCAATACACCAGTCGCACTGTTCATTACCACTACTCAGACTGGTTTCTGTTCCGACTTTACAGGACCTTCCAGAAGTGTTCTATATGGTTCTTGGCTTAAGTAATTAATTATAATTGAAATTGAGCATAAGTTCTGGGGGTAATTTTTTTTTCCTGATACTTTTACACACCTTTCCTAAGAGAGGGGAAATGATCACTTGAGAGAAATTTTCTGCCAGTGGTGCAAGCAGTTAAAATTCTCCTTGAAGATAAAGCAAAGAAGTAATAAGGACCCTTTATCTTTGTCCCAGAAATACACCAGAATTGAGCATAACCTTATTCTAGAAATGCACTGTAATATATCCTACTTCCTTTTTATAATTGAAATCCTGGCTAGTCCCGAGAGCTGCTTCTAATAAACAATAACTTGGGACTAAGGCCAAAGTCACATAACCTCTCTTATAGTCAATACCAGGAGAAGCTGAAGTAAAAATTACCATTCAGATGTTGCTGGTAGCTGGTAAAAAGTTACAAGTCAAGTTTCTTAGTGTTTCAAAATGAGGTAGGAAACAAAAATAAAGAGAGGAAATAAGTGGACTTTGTCCTAGGAAGGCTCTTACACTTTAATTAGTATTTCAAAAGATTATTTTAAATGAGAAACTAACAATTTACATCTAATAATACTTAACATCAAGTATGTCTAATTCATATTACTTCCCCTCAAAGGATATTTTTCATTACTCCATATTCTCGTCTGTTGGTTTAACTTTGAGAGAACACATTATTTTTGCATTTAAAATAGAATTTACTTCCTTTCATAGAACTATGTAGTTCGTAGAATTAAGAAGTAAAAAGAATTACATTAAATTCTGTGTGTGTGTGTGTGTGTGTGTGTGTGTGTGTGTGTGTGTGTGTGCATGTGTGTGTGGGTGTGGATGTGTGTAAGCACTTGCAAGGTTGTTAGAGTTTAGAGCTGCTGTCCCTTAAAGGCCCATTTTTTAAAGGCTCAGGCTCCAGACTATGGCAGGAAGTGGGGATTTGGAATCTGGAGGAGGAGGCTGGGCCTCCTAAAGGAAGCCAGGTCCTTAGAGATGCAATCTCGAAGGGAATTTGGGGACCGAGCCCCTTCCAGCTGGTCCTGTTCACTTTTCAGCTGCCAGGAGTTAAGGGTCCTTGTTCCACATGCACTCTCACGAACGATGTTCTAGGATGTTCTGCCTCAGACCATGGGCTAAAGATTCTGAAACAATGAGGAAAAATAAATCTTTTTTTCCAAAGAGGTTTCTTTTTCTAAAAGATTTCCAACAGAAATATAACTAAGACAATAGTGTAGGCAATGCAAATGCTGCATGTGTTACACTCACCTACAATATGGAATTTTGTATTTTTTAGCAAATAAGTATAGCATATTCCCCCATTTCTCATTGAAATACATATATATATAATTTTCATGCACATTAGAATTTTATCAGAAGTGTTAGAAAAGCCAGGGAAAATAACTGATGAGAAAATTTGAGTAGCTAAGAAATCTTATAGTATAAAATAAATGTCATTAAGATGTACATAATTTACAGTGTAACTTAACTTTTAATAATAACTAATAATTGTAAGTTAAAAATGTAACAAACAATCCAATGTCCTAATTTTTCAAAAGCCCAAAGCTCTTCAAAAAAGATTTTGACCTGTGTTTTCCAATTGGTCAGACATCTGTGGAATTCTCTGGAGGGTCACCAAAGAAAGCCATTGGTAAATTTATTTGGGACTGTGAGATAAACACCCCTTGAAAGGATCTGGTGGAGCTGAACTGTACAGCCGGCTCCAGGCCTGTGACACAGCTGACTGGAGCTTCCTCTCGTCTCCACCACTCTTGTCACGGCATGTGAGCACTGACGTGAGAAGGAGAGAGAAGTATCACTGTGCTGTGCAGCCCATTTCTGAAAGAGCTGGGATGAAGATCATATGCGTCTAGTTGTTCAGAGGGTACTTATATCAGAAGTCATCTGTAGAATTCACACAACTGCAGCATACCATAATATTTGTTTATTTTCTTATGGTTTTCTTGGGCTGGTTTCCAGGTACAGCTTAGTAAGTCCTTTGCTTAGGATCTCAGAGGGTTGCAAGCAATCAAGATATTGGCCAGGTGCCATTTTTCTCTGAACTTCAGGTTCTTCTTCCAAGATTATGTGGTCGTTGGCAAAATTTAGTTTCTTTCAGCTGTAGGTGTGCGGTCTCTATTTTCCTGCTGGCTGTCAGGCACAGATCTTTTAAACTTCAAAAGACCAATTGCAGCTTCCACAATGTGGTACTATGGCAGGCCTGTCCACAACATTGTAACTTGATTTATCACGATACTAGGTGCACTGTTTACTAAGCACTTACATACCTTGTATAATTTTGTCTTCATGAAAACCTAATAATTTATCCCCACAGAGTTTAATAATATATCTTGCATCACTGGATGAGAAACTTCAGAGTACATATTCAGACATAGGCTTTTACTGTTAGTTGAATTCTGAAAATTTTCAATGATTTACCGCAGCATAGTAGGAAATACATATTTGGTCTCTCATCCCCAAGCCTTGACATAGAGCTGCTAAAATCCTTGAATTTCTTAGGTGGTAGAACTTAGGAGACCCTTAGAAGAATCTGCCCCTGCCCTTGGCATTTCCTGGCTAATACGAACATTTTCTGTTCTTATGAAGCAATTCACTGACATCTTGAAGGTGTGGGCACCTTTTTGGAAAGATCAGGTTACAGTTAGAAACTTGGAACTTTCAGCCCCACCTCCCATCCTCTGGGGAAGAGAGAGGCACTAAAGACAGCGTTAATAACACATCTTTCCTATTTTTGATGCATCCATGAAGATACCTTGAGGTGGGGTTCAGAGAGCTGTTATATTAGTGAACTCATTCCTACGCCAGAAGGGTGCAGCAGCCCAGCTCCATGCAGGTTGAACTACTGTCCTCAGGAACCTTCTGGACTCTTCCCTATGTACGGTCTTTGGTCTTCATCTGTCTACTTATCTCTATCCTTTATGATATCATTTGCAATATACTAATAAATATAGACATTCCTCTCAGTTCTGCGACCTATCATTGACCATAAATGATTGAACCTGAAGAAGTGGCTCACAGTTTTACCAGGTTTTAGAGGGCTGGAGTCTCCTTCTAGAGATAGTTTCTACGTTCTTTCTGTCCTGATCAAAGAATTGGCCAAGAAAAGCACAAAAGGCAGTGAGCTTTTACCTTTAATATAGATAGGAAAAGAAATACGCTCTGCAGAGCAAGCTTGGGCCAACTAAAAGTAGAAAAATAAGTACCTCGGTTCACGAACTTAATCCAAACCACAGTTCTGGGGAAGATGATGGTGTTCGTGTTCCTGCTGGGACAGACAGCCACGCTTGTGCTTGCCACCCCATGTAGAGGCTGCCAATGGAAGCAAAATGTTGCTAAACACCTTGGTTTGTGAATTTAATTATTCATGCACCAAGTATCATATAGCATGAGAGTGGACTATACAAATCAGAGCCCAATGGCGGAGAGCTCGGTGTGACTGTCCTTTGTACCCCCCTCCTCAGGCAGACGTTAAGTCTAGCTCACTTGCTTGCATTCTGGTGAGAAGAACTGAAGATAGCACCCTCTGACTGGCTCCATGCTGAAGCTTTCAGAAACTGTGTCCTGTGGGCTTGGTGACTAAATCATGCCTAACTTCCCACCCAGCCTGCCACACCCTAATCTCCTGCCTCAATAGGAAACCTCAATTTGTTGCAACTCAGATCAAAGTATGGGTAACCTAGGGACCCACTTCGCTTTTGGAGGCTGGTCTACAGGGCTAAACACTTACCTTGTGGCACTTGTATTAATTCCATAGTAGTGTAACTGAATTATAGGACACACATTTGATGTCCTGAGAATTTTGGGGAAAATTGCCCATATTTGATATCAGAAGTGAATACTTTGTGAGTACAAAGGAGAACCAGGCTGTTTTTCTTTTTGTACTCACATCAATATGTGAGAAAATATTGAGACATTTCTCTAGTTAAGAACTCTCAAATACCGTTTGATCCACAAATCTCTTAGATCCTCTGATATCACATCTCCAAAACTCAATATAATTAAAAGGCTACCTTCTATTGTAGTAATTTTAGTTCCATTATTATGAGTAGGCAGATCAGCCTAATGGTAGAGTCAGAAAAAAAGAAAGCAGGCCACTGTTAAGAGGTGGCACCAGACCCCTCCTCCCAGGAAGAAGTGCTAAGTCAGTTGACAGCCCCTCCCTAACCTCTGGGCTGGATTTGGGAAAATGCAAAAATGCAGAGTAACCCATTTTCTTTGAACTCAGTTTCTTGTGAATTAGCTAAATGACTAATTTTCTTTAAAACCTAAACCCATAAAGTCACCTGTTTAAGACAAATCCCCATACATGAGAACAAAACAAAGAAGATACATTTGACTTCTCTTCAGAATCCCCTCTTGGTGGGTATCCACCAAGAGTTTTTTTATTATTATTTCTAGCAAACACTCTCCTGAATTTCTCCTTTTGTCCTCAGATTTATTCTTCAATGTTGAGAGGCAAAGAACTTGGGTTTATACAAAATTAACTGTTTCAGCATGAGATTTAAACTTGGTAATGCCCATGTATTTCATGAGCTCAGTAGCCTTACTGTATACGCGATTAATCATCCAAGGAAAAGCAGCTTAAATTCATGACATACACATCATCTACATGGCAATATAACCATTTTAGTATCATAGCACAGTTGGGGCCCTGGGCCCGCTTCCCTCCATTCTCCTTAACTTGGGCGACACTCCAGGACCAACACCACTCCTCCTCGGTCGTCCTAATGAGAGAGAATAGGATGTAGCCAAGCCAGCTGGGGAAGTAGCTGTGACTTTTTAATTACAAAATCCTAGGACACATGGGCAGATCAGTATCCAGAGCCCTGTACATGGAATTCTCACAAGAACTAGGGCAGGTTTTCAATAGGGTGGTGTAGACCAGAGGTCAGCCTGAGAAGTGAAAGATTGCAAAACCAAGGGTCCACACTGAGCTTTTGCCACTGTGTTCACTGGGTTCACTCTTACGCGCACTCACAGTATATGGGTTACTTCTCTTCTTACTTTTATTGGGCTCAAATTCACTTTGCAGAGCTTACCTTTACTAAAACTGTACTACCATTTTCTCCTTGTCTTGACCAATTCTTTACTCAGGACAGAAAGAACCTATAAACTACCTCCAGAAGGAGCTTCCAGCAGTCCCTAACACAGGAACACTGAGGAAGGCAGAAATAAGAATATCACAGCCCCGAGGAAACTGCTAACGGTCCAGGTGAGGGCACACATTGGCATACCCTTTCCTCAATTGGAACTCATTGATAGTTCATACATATGAGCTGCACATCATGAATGTAATTAGAACTGAGTGAATCACAGGAAAGGCTATGTACATGCAACTGGGATAACCCAGCTCCCCATCATTGAGCCGTCCTATCCTGAAAGACCCAAGGAGTGGCATTCTCACTCCAAAGCTTAACTTACCTACATCCCACACCTTTTCTCCCTGTGGCCACTCCTCTTTCCACTTCTGCCACTATTTGTTTCTGCTGTTGCAACCCACTTGCCTTGAGCACACTTTCCTGTTAACTTCAATAATATGGGGCAGATGCTTTTTCCCTTTGCCACTGCGTTTGTAACTTGCAATTCCTTGCTCCTTGTGCACAAAAGTCTGGAATGCGTTTACTAGGAACCCATCAGACACTATTTCCTCTCTTTGGTTACTTCATTTTACTATCATATCAGACAAATAATCATAACTCACCTACTACACCAAATTTCAGAAGTGTATACATCATAGGGATCATCTCATTTATTTACATCTTTCATCTAGTAGAGGGAGAGTGGAAGGGATAAAGTTATTTTGGAAATCACTAGGACAGATAGACTATTGGGGGCTGAGGGATCCATTCTCCCCTACCAACCTAAGCCCAGGGAGCACTTTGGAGCCACCTCTCTCTAGCCTTTGCCCTCCACCCACTAGAGCCTGAACACTACTCTCGTATCATTCCCTATAAGCTGAGACCAGAGCTCACACTGCCCGTTCTTTTCTCTTGCTCTCAGACCTGCAAGCCTGATTTGTCCGCATAGTGTGGAGTGTTCCTTTTCTGTATTTCAGCACCATTTCTCTGCTTGTGACCTGAAAATACTTAGCTGATTTTCCCTCACCATCAAACGTGTGCTTTGCAGTTCTTTGCTTGCGGTACACAGCTCAGAATGTATCTGTCAGATCCACCACGTGATTACATCGTGACAGTAAGGAAGGAGGAATAGGTGACGCACAGTACAAGGAGTACTTAGTTAAAAGTACTGAGTTTGGAATTGGAAAGATGTGAGTTTATTACAGGTAGCACAATTGGGGCTTGAAGACCACCCCTCCCAACACCTGGATTTGTGCAGCACCCCACGGCCATTCCTCCTTCCACTGTTCTAAGAGAAGCAAGAAATAAAGATAACAAAGACTCAGTAATTCTCTAAAGCTCCAGGCCAGAGGACATGCTTTGGAGATCTCTTGACCTGAATCTCATTAACCTTTTCCCCACTGGAACCTCCTTAAAGGATCCTATGAACTGCCTCTCATGTATGTAATTTAATCAGGGTGAATCCTGAGACAGGCATGCATGTTGGAAGCCCCTGAGAAGACTGAGTACCCTGTCAATCATTCCTGTCAATCTTATCCAGAGAACCAGTGAAAGACACCTCAGCTGGGGTCTACATCTTTTAAAATCTCAAAGCCTAATTTATCTGTGACTGTTGTTTTCTTGTCATCCCACACAACTTCTCTGCTCATGCCATACTTTTTGTTTCTGCTGATGCAGAACTGCTTTGAGTATATCTTTGTGTTATCTTCAGTAAATGTAGCTGATTTCTCTTTCACCACTGGATGCACACTTGCAGTTCTTTGCTTGTTGTGTACAGGAGCCTGGAATCTATCTATTAGATTTACCACAGGACAACAAGATGAAGTCCCTGTTCCACCACTTTGTACTTGTATGAGCTAGAACATGTTGCATTTTCCCCCTCAGAGTCCTACCTAACTGAATTCTAAAGAGTGCTTTTTGCACATAAGCAGTCATTGTATAGTTGGTAAGTACAATAAAATATTATTAAATTGTCTACCACTAATGGGAAAGATATTGTGCTAACTTCCACTGGGCACTCTGATATCCTATGACTCACTCTAAATATACCATCCTCTTACTGTGAGTTTGAGGGCAGCCTGGGCTATGTTAAGTGAGTTTGAGGCCAGCCTGTACTACATAGCAAGAACTGTCTCAATAAAACAAAAACAGACAGTTTCAACGTGGCTTGCAGAGCAGCCAGGTGAGCAAAGACACTGCTGGGCATGGTCCCACTGCAGGGCACAGGCAAAGCAGCCCTACACCGTGCAGTGATGCTGAGGGGGATGCAGAGCTGCCCCAGGATCTGCAGGGCCATATGGTTCCACCGTGCAGAATGCACGGAGACACCCCGGGCCCTGCGGTCTCACCCCTGCCCCAGGATACCTCTCACTAAGGCACAGCCCCTGATGCCAGCCCTCCAAGATCCTAGACATGCAACCTAGAAGGGGAGCAACAGCCATGGGTCAGTGAGAAAGGCCAGGTCAACGACATACTGGAAGGCTGAGACTTGCTACTAATATGAGCACTGAGAGGGACTCTACACCACTTGCAAATACAAACTTTGGGTCAACCCATAGAGACAAGATACACAAAAAACAGAAGTCTTGGAGATGGAGAGATGACAACATACTCTAAGACCTGAGAAACTCCTCCAATTTTCCCCCAAAACTGATAACTAAACTTAGTACACACCCTGAACTACCTCAGTGAGCACGAGTGGGGGAGACTTCACACCACTTATGTCCAGCATCAAAAGACTGGAAATGAGAAATCAAACCAAGGAACAAACAAGACTCCTTCCTGAAAAACAGCTCGGCCAACTACCATGGTGCAGTTAGAGGAAGAGGAGGAGGAGGAAGAGGGAGTCACCACTCCATGCACACCCTCGGCCCACTCCCTCATTCCTATGCTCACAGCTGCAGCTTCAGAAGCCCGTGCTCACAGAAGCCTCCCGACTCAGCAAGAGGAGAGCGAAGTTCCGAGAACTGGGCCAAAACGAGTGGAAAAGGCCCAGCCTGGAAGACAACAGGGAAAACAGCAGAGAAGGATCCTCCCAGAGGATCATCACCCAGACACTGGACTACAACAACGTGAGAATGACAAGAGGGAGAGAGGTGGGTCCCCTGGTGCCAGGAAGGTTTAGAAATGAGAATCAAGTTGGGGGGGCTCCCTGCTGGCAATATGGGGATCCTGAGGTCTTGGACCAGGCCCCCAGGAATGCCCCATTGGATTGGTGCCCAGATTCGACCAGGCCCGTGGGAGCACCTCATAGGGGTGGGGTGGAGCCCAGCAGTCCTCAAGGGCGACCCCAAGGACTTGACTGGGCCTCCAGGTGTGCCTCGTTGGGGCAGAGTCCAGCAGTACTCAGCAGCCACCCTGAGAACTCAACTGGACCTCTAGGAGCACCTTGTTGAAGAAGAACCCTGCAGTCTATGGGGACAACCCCATGGACTGGTCCAGGTCTCCAGGAGCACCTCGCTCGGGCAGAGCCCTCTAGTGCACAGCGGTGACCCCGAGAACTCAATCAGGCACCCAGGAGCACCTCACAGAGGTGGAGCCCAGTGGTCTGCAGGGTTGACCCCATGGACTTGACTAGACCTCTTAGAGTGCCTCGTTGAGGTAGGGCCCGGTGGATGGAACTAAACCCCTGAGGGCCTCAAGGGCTTATTAATTAGGTATTACCATAATGTTTTTGGTTCCCTGCATATGCACCATGTTAGAGGATGGGTGCTTTTCCACCTAGTGCCATAGTAATTTAAGTGAACCCATGTTTGTTACAGCATAATTTGAAGCAGCCATGTGCCTCCCCAATGTGAGAGCCCGAGGGAGTAAATAAACCAAAAAGTACAGCTATTGTCAGAGGGAAGATGATTGGTTGGGTAGGAGAACAATGGAGATGAAGGTAGAGAAAACTGATGAATCAAACGTGCCAGCATTTGTATAACTGAGTAACAACAGTGAAGACATCATTTTGTAATACAGCATCCATTTTTAATTCCCCAATATCTGCTCTATAATTCTGTGTTTCCTTAATCGTTTATGCATTATGCTGATTTATAACTGAGTAAGAAATGCAAAGATAACATTATGTAATACATCAGCCATTGTTAATCTCCTATCTTCTGTATAACTGTGTATTTCTTTCATTGTTTTTGAGATAACTGAGTAAAAAATATGAAGATGGTATTATGTAGCACAGCATTCACTGTCGATCTTCTACTATCTTCCCCATAATTGTACATTTCCTTATTGTTTTTGTGTTATTTGATTTTATATTCTCTTATCTTTAAAATAAAAGAATAAAAATAAATAAATAAATATACCATCCTCCTATTCCCTCAGGATATTTTGTAAGCATTTACAAATTTCTTTTGTTTGATTTCATTTTATTTGTAATCTTTCATCTACTCCACTAACTTTTGAAATTCCCAATGAGAAATTAATATGTACCAAGTATTTTGTTTTAGATTCCATGGATATAAATGACAAAACATGGAAAATTCATGCTACTTAACTCCTGTCTATAATGAGATAAAATGTTATAGAATTAAAACAATAGTTTTTCCAGTTATCAGGTTTTTGTTTGGGTTTACCAATGGGCAGTGCAACAGCTTATCAGGACCAGTAAAATGGAAATGAGGCATTTTTGGTCTCTTCTCTGCTGGACATCACGTCTCTGTGTTCAGGCAGCTCCTTCCGCCACACTGACCCCAGTAGGCCTGGGCGTGGGGCTTGACTTACTGGGCTGTATCCATTTTGATTTTCATGAATCCTTCCCCACTTTTTGATAAGATCCATATATAACCTGCTTGAGTGGCCCACCTGTTTTCTGCTTAAATCTTGGTGTGCATACTCCAGACCCTCGCTTCTGATCAGCTTACTCAAGGAACCTAGGATCCAATGAGCCAGAAGAACTAAAATTATAACTGACAATGTCTGTTTTATGGCTTCTCCACACTTACCAATACACAGACTGAGCTCAAAGCTCCTAAATGGCAAATACCAGGAAGAGGAACATGCTTTATTTACCACTATATCCCTATGGTACCACGTATTTCTAAAACTTCTGGGCCAAAGTATATCCTGTGAACCTGTGTACCTCACACTTAGCTTGTGAGTCTCCACTCCTAATTAATTTCTCGTGAGTTCTTCAGTTCCATAAAAGACCACACCATTTCCTATTTACTCCAAAAGCTATGCTAGAGATGCTACAACTTTCTTCTTTGTTGCAACTATTATTCATTTGCTAGTTTTTAAAATAATTAGTGAACAATTCCTACATAATAGGCTACTGTGTCAGGTTCTTGGATTTAAATAAGGAC
The DNA here is from genome assembly GCA_004027595.1 of Dinomys branickii. Lineage (NCBI taxonomy): Eukaryota > Metazoa > Chordata > Mammalia > Rodentia > Dinomyidae > Dinomys > Dinomys branickii. The sequence continues at coordinate 17,988 of PVLD010019706.1, forward strand.
AAAACATGGCAGCTATAGTCTAGTAGAACAGTAAGTAATTTACCAACAAGATAGTAGTTGTATTCTTAAAAGGGAAAAAAAATGATGTTGAGAGAGAGAAAATCATGATAATTGGCAAAAAGGACTTTTTAAAAGTTTGATGTGATAGGCTCAGTGTGTTTCTATGAGCCTAACAGATTTACCTTTCCCCAAAGTGAATTATGGAAGGCTTTGGGACTTATTTGGTTGGACGATGTCTTGGTTACTTTTCTCTCATTGCTGAGACAAAATACCCAATGCCCAAAATGAAGGAAGGAAAGGTTTATTTAGCCTACAGTTTGTGGAGGTTTCAGTCCATACTTGGCTAGTTCTGAGGCAGAGTGGCACATGGCAGAAGGCAAACTGTTCATGGCAGCAGAGCACAGCAAAACAGCCAGCAAAAGGGAGGAATGGCTGCAAGCAGCCTCTTTCCTTCCCTTACATTGTAAACAGGCTACCCCTGCCCAGGGGGTGTGTAGTACTCACATAAACTCCATGCCCTCCTCTGCCACAGGCTCAGGATGTGAACAAAGTAAGCACCCTGACTTCCTGCTGAGTCACTCAGCCAAACCTCTAGACTCCCCAAGTTGACACAATGGATTAACCATGACAGATGAGGTCCTGGGAGGGTAATGCCTTTGTTAAGCAAGAAAACTTTTTCATTTTCTCCATAGGCACACCAGGAGCAAAGACGAAGTAAGGCCCTGGTAAGAAGCTGGCTGACCACAAGCCAGGAAGCAGAGAGCCAGTTCTCTGCTTCTCACCAAGAACCCATTCTGAGGACATCTTGATCTCAGACATAAAACCCAGAAACACCAGTGATGAGTGTGTTTTGTTTAAAACACCCTGTCTATGTTCTGGTGTGACATTTTGTCATATTTCTATGTGAACCCAAAGTGCCTAAGGCAGGTGGACACTTTAGAAAAAACTCATCTGGGAAGGTAATAAGGAGGTAAGATTTGGACAAATAACTAAGTTTGAATCAAAACCTCCATGCAACAGAGTCACAGAAGTACTGTATTTCAGGCAAAGAAGGAACAAGTCCCCCAAAAGCAGGAAAAGATTTGCAAGGCTCCAGGACAGCAGAAAAAATAAAAAGACAGGACATAATAAGGGAGGGCATGAAAGGAATACTATACATGGAGGAACCAGATTGTGTGAGACTTGTGCTCTGTGTAGGACACTAGATTTTTTTGTTAATATACCTGGCAAGCGCAAGGTCCAGAGTTTGATCCCTGGTACCACCAAAAAAAAAAAAAAAAAAAAAAAAACCTAACTAAAAAAAATATATAATGGCCAGTAATTGATGTAATTACATTAGAGAACTACATAATTTCAGGTTACATTTTTAAAGCTAACAGGAATCAAGAGTTGAAAGAGAAAAAATACCTAGGAAACCACTGCCATTGTCCACAAGAGGCCCAGGTTGAAGGTGGAAGGTAGTGTTGTAGGTAGCTCAGTTAGATAGAAATATTATGAGTAGTCAGACAGGGTCGGGCCTTCGAACGAGCGAACAGGAAAGAGAAGATACCTGTGGGCCAGAACTCAAGACAAAAGATGCTAAACAAATGCACCAGCATACCTCCCTAGGTGTAGATGTCAGGGATTGATATTCTAAATAAGTAACAACCACCTTGAAAGAGCCAGGAAGAGCCACTAGCCCTGCCCTGCACAGGAAAAGCCCCTGCTCTGTGTTGACACCCCCTTGCCAGTGATTCACTTCCCCATTTGATCCCAGTCTACTCAATTTTACCTGAACAATTGTACTTCTAGTCTTATTGGCTGAGCATAGTTTTGTCCATTTCCCTTACGTTGAGCCCAACTCACCTCATGGTTTTTCTCTATAAAAGTCCTTAGAAAAGACAAAGTCCTGGGTAACCCACTCGGGCCCCCGTTCTGAGCCTCTCTCAGACGAAGCTTTCTTTCTCTCAATAAATATATTCTGCTCTTAACCTCCGTTGTTCCTAAAATTCATTCTTCAATTTTAGAGAACATGAACTCGCCCCAGATGTCATTCCGGTTGGGAGTTTTTATTTTCCTGTATCAACAGGGCAGAGAGCAAGGCTGTGTTTTATGGGATTACGCACAGGGCACGCTGGAAAAGGTGATACTACAATGACTTCTGTGGTTCTCTTTCAACAACTGCCACAGGGGTGCTGCCCAGAGTTGTGACTGGAAAAATGGGGCTCTGCTTGTGCATATGCTATTTCTGAAGTATTTCTGTCGTGTGACCACTTCTTCCATATTCTTACATCAGTGATATTCTGTAAGAGTTATGCCATGGCTCCCCACATAGCTTATGCAAAATATTCAACACAGTTAAAGTACTTATGCTCTCAAATAGTTCCAGAAGCTTCCCTAACCGCCCCCCACTATAACGAAGTACTCTTTACTCAAGACCAGGCTGACTCAGTTCCTTCTGTCCATCACCTCTTTCTTCAGCTATCTTTCTTCTGTCTCTGAAGTTCTGTTGTAAAACCCCGAGTTTCCATGATAAAAACTAAACACAATAAAACAGAACAAAACACTAAAAATACACGTCTGCGTCAAAATCACCATTTAGGTAAAAGAGAATTGCTTTTCCTCTCTTTTTTCTAATACCTCATGTGTTTTCATTTTCAAGAGGAGAAAAGAGTTTGTAATTGCCTCCCTGTTTTCTTAGGTTTTTGAAGTTATAATCATGAATGGCTTCCGGGCCGTGCTGAGATCAGCATTGGGTCTGCAGGTCCCTCTTCCTTTCTCCCTGTCTCCCTACTAGGCAGTCTCCACCCCTCCCGACAGTCCCTCTTTACCTTAGGTTATTTTCCCTCCAATTTCCTTCCATACAAGTGAGAAAAAGTGGCACGTGTCTGTGTCAGGCTTATGTTACTTAGCACATTTTATTCGGAGATAGAGCAAAACGAGATTGTGTCATTTGCAGGAGAATTTCTTTATCTCCACTTCTGACCTGCTGATTGAGCTCCAGCCTTTTAGCCAGCTCCCCGTTCCCTTCTTCCCAGTGCTTCCCATGCTTGGGCTTCTTTCTATCCCACTCCCTGCCGAAGCAAAGCAAACAGAACTGGTGCGTAGCTCTTCATCCCCAGCTCAGCCCCGGGGAAGGAGTATTTCACTCCTCAGATTAAACAAAATATGTGCCCTGGAGGAATGCAGCTAAACCGGCAACATTCTAAGTCTTCAGATTTTCTCTCTGCCCCATCGCCCTCTTTCTCTCTCTGTCTCTTTCTTTCTTCCTCTCATCAGATTCTGTAAATGTACAGGAAAAACAGAAAAGATTTCTTGCCCCTGGTATAAGATATGTTAAAACACACACACACACACATTTCTGTACAAAGATATTTTCTCTCATATGCACCTTTTTAAAGAGGCAGTGAAGGCTTTTCAATGTCAAGCATAATGACGTTTAAAAAAATTATTGATGTCTGGGTCTTCCAACACTATGGGGCTACCTACTGATTACTGTAATAAAACACCATATGAAGTAATATAGACAAATCCACAGCATCAGTAAAATCAGGTTATTTAGGAGACTTTTTATATACATATTCATTTGACAATGTATGCTGGTAAATATCCACCAAGTGTTCACTGTATATTTAGTGTCACCCCTCAGCTCCTGTGCGCTGAGAGGACTGTGACATGGTCTTCACACTGGCGTTCATGAGCCTGTATCTGCCACAGAGAGCAGAGCAGGGTGGAGTTGTCACCCAGCTTCCTGAGGATGAAGTGGTGGAATGCTCCCGGGGCTCACAAAAGGCAGAGTCTGTGTGTTTTGGAGGAGATGGGCTTCTCCGTACAAAACACAGAAAGATCACAGAGAGTTTGGCCAGCATCATCTAAACATGTTACATGTCAGAGGCTGGGTCACTACCAACTGCACTAGGTCCTACGCAAAGACGTTTCATTTCCCACCTTCCTTTTGTGCATTTGACCTTAGGTACAGGGTGCATTCCTTTCCAGGCTGCAGTTACAAAGCAAGTCACAAGAATGTCCTGGTTTCCCAGTGTGTGCAGAAGCTGTGTTTATGCTTTGCCTTGACTATACGCATTATTATTATTTTTGTATCGTTAATCAAACTCATGACCTCAGGCTTGCCAGACAAGCGTTTATGCAGCTGAGCTAAATCTCCCCCCGCCCACCCCCTTGCGCTTATTATCAAACTGAGGACCTTGCCCTTGCCAGGCAGGCGCTTGTCCCACTGAGCTATATTCCCAGCCCACGCATTCTTTTAAGTGTACAAAAACATTAAGTACAACAAATGTATGTGCCATAGTGAAAAGCTACTTTATTGCTAAAATATGCTAACAACTATGTGAACTTTCACAGAGTCATAGTTTTTGCTGGTGGAGAGTCTTGCTTCCATGTCAGTGGCTAGTAGCTGATCAAGATCTTGTTTCCTCAAGGTTATAGTAACTGTGGGCAGGTTCCTCAAAGAAGATAAAAAATTTTCCCACGTGGTTTGACTCTCTTTCAGGAAAACTTTCGCTGTAGTATGTGATGGCATTTGATAGCCTCCAACTCACAGTAGAACTCTTCAAACTCCGATGCTGCTTTATCAAGTAAGTTTAAACAAAATTCTACAGTCTGTTTTCCTTTCACCATTGCTCACAGAATTTTTAGCAGGGTCACATTTCATCGCAAGAAAGTGTTTTTTGGTTGTTGCTGTTTTTCTGTCTCTCCGTAAGAAACAACTCCACATGGATCAAAGTTTCATTATGAGATTACAGCAACTCAGCTACATTTTCAGGCTCCATTTTCAATTCAAGGTCTCTTGTTACTTTTGCCACATCTGCAGTGCCTTCTGCCACGGAAGTCTTGAACCCCTCAACGTCATCGATGAGGATTGGAATCAGCTTCCTCCAGCCATCTTTCAGAGTTGATATTATGACTTAACTTCATGGACCACAAATACTCCTAACATCTAGAATGGTGAATAACTTTCAAAGATTTTCATGGTACTTTGCTGAGATTCATTAGAGGAATCTCTAGCTGTGGGTGCTATAGCCCTGTAAAATATATTTCTCATATAATAAAACTTGAAAGTCAAAATTACTCCTTGATTCATGGGCTGCAGAATGAATGTTGCGTTAGCAGACTTGAAAACAACATTAATCTTGGATATCTCCATCAGAGCTCTTGGGGGACAGGTGCCTTGTCCCTGAGCAGCAATATTTTGAAAGTAATATTCATCCTGAGCAGTAGGTCTCAACTGTGGGCTTAAAATATTCAGTAAAGCATGTTGTAAACAGATATGCTGTCATGCAGGCTTTGTTGTTCCATTTATAGAGCACAGCAGAACAGATATAATTCTTCAGGGCCCTAAGATCTTCAGAACAGTAAGAGAGGACTGGTTTCAGCTTGAAAGTCAACAACTTCATTAGCCCCTAACAAAAGCATCAGCCTGCCTGTGCTGTGAAGCTTTGAAATCAGGAAACAACTCCTGTCTTACTTCTGAAAGTCTAAGACCTCATCTTCTTCCAATATAAAATTCTTTTGTCTATATTGAAAATGTACTTTTTGTACTAAACCCGTCTTCATCAACAATTTTAGTCAGATCCTCTGGATAACTTCTTTTTAAATTTTTTTTTTTTATTTTAAAGGGAATTTAAAATAACAAAATAATGACAACATAGATAAAAACAATGGAAGTGATTCAGGATTTCAAAACAAACTGATAGGAATTAACAGTGGCTGGGGACGACCTGCAGCTTCAAGGGGTCTGGATCAAAGATCAAACTGACCAAAATGTGTTCTTTTAAACCAAGGGTTCCTCCAGCTCAAAGCAGTCTATGAAGGCTGAGCTCAATAATGAAGCTGCAGAAGAGACATTTGTTTAGGTTGTAGAGACAGTGCCTATCATACACCTCATGAGCCAACATCCAGCAGCTGCAAATGTCTCTTCTGCAGCTTTCTTGCTGAGCTCAGCATGCAGAGATTGCTTTGCACTGGAAGAGCCTTCGGTGAAAGAGAACACATTGTGGCCAGTGTAACCTGTGATACAGACTTTTATCCTAGCAAAAATAAGACCATTTCCCTTTTTCAATATTCATGTTTACTGAAGTATCATCTTTGAATTTCCTTCAGGAGCATTTTTCTTTTCCATTCACAACATTGCACTTTGATGCAAGAGACCTAATTTTCAGCCTATGGTCAACTTTTTTTTAAAGGTTCATGACTTTTATTTCTGAAGAATGAAAAGATGGATCATTAAAAAGATGTAATAACTTATGGTGTTAATAATATCCCTTAGTTATTGCAGGCTGATCAGGTCTGCACTCTCCTGAAAGAGTGTAGGGTGCAAACTAAATAAAAGAGGCAACTGGAATGATTTCAGAGTCCCAGGAGAATGAAAGCCCTCTCACATAATTCAAGATTTTCTCGGGGCTAAGACTGCCACCTTCTCTGGGTCACCCATATTTATTTGGTTATCAGAAGGGAGGGGAGTACTCAAGAAGGGCAGAACCGCTCAAGGACTTCTCTAAGTAAGGTATGAAGTTAACCCACTGAAGAATGAGATGCCTGAGGCCACAGTCTTCATCTAGTTGAGATCTCGCCCAGGTGTCCTTGGCTGTGATCTTGTCTTGTCCTTTGAGGTTTTCTGGCTGCATCCACCACTACAGGTTCTAGTAGGGACCAGTAACTCACAGAGGTTCACTTACTATGAGTCTGCCACTTTCAGATAAGGAGCCCAGGTCTTGGACAGATTCACAAGTGAACACAGAAAGCCAATTGTCTAATATTAAATCCTGCCCGGAGCCACTTTGTAGTGGTCTCCAACAATAACTGTATTACACTCTGATCTTTGCAAATGGATATGTTAAATCATAGTTACTATCAGAGATAGTCACTAGTTATTAAAAAGCATTCTTCCTGGTCTGTGCACTACTGAAGTATTTGGCAATGAATTTAAACTCATTATGTTCAAATCAGTCTTCCTTTTTATAAAGACTCAACAGTTCTATCATGTTTCTTGCTTTTAAGACTTCTAAAGAAAATGTTAATGAATCATACTCATTTTACATGCTTTTGAACATGTTACAGTATTACTTGTACTTCAATATTATTTTAGAAACATTCTTATTTTATAGGTTTAACACATCTTCCTACAAAAGTTAATCCTTTCAAACTTTCTCACTAAAATGAGAGATTGCACTTTTCCTTCCACTTGAGCAGCCTGGAGGCTGCTGTAGAGTTACTTACTGACACGGTTTCCGTAGTGTGTATCTCAAGCAATAGAGACGAGGAAGAAAGACGAGAGAAAGTCAGTTTAGTGGAGCAGCCAGAAGACACCTTATGGATAAGTTCATTCCCTTATATGGGCACGGTTCATGTGTTCCAGAAAAGTAAAACTGCAACCTCAAGCATCACCAATCACAGATTACCGTAGCAGGTACAGTATCTCCAAGTTTGACATACTTTGAAATATTGACAAAGTTTAAAATACTGTGAGAATCATCACAACGGATTGAGAGATATAAACTGAGAAGCAGAAGCAAAGTTATCACAAAGCTTCAATTCATAAGAAATTAAATATCTGCAAGTCTAATAAAGAGAAGCGAAATACAGTGAAGGCTGCCAGGATGCCTGTACTTTAAAAAAATATATGTTGTTAGAATCCTTGTACACCTGCACTCTTTTAGTTACAAGCAATGGCAATTTCATATTTATTTTAATGGTATAAAATATACTTCACATTCAGTTGTGTTCTTTAAATGCCAGTAAAATCAAAGGCAATTATTAACTAAATATTACTATACATGATGATTTAAAGTTTTATAAAATTATACATGTGGTTAAATTGTTTTTTTTTTTTAATTTCCCAATTCGTGGGGTTTTGTTTTGTTTTGTTTTTTTGTGGTACCGGGGATCAAACTCAGGACCTTGCACTTGCCAGGCAAGCGCTTATTCAACTGAGCTATATCCCCAGGCCCCCATGTGGTTAAATTGTTTAGAGCACACCGAGTTACATTCTATTACAAGACACATGGATGGATATTGCTCAGAATTTCAGGTTTATCAAAAGATTCCAAAGTTACTTACACTTGAATAGAAAAATGATTTAATAATTATATACAAACATATGTATACTCATGCTCATCCCTGTATGTACACATGTTTATATATGCATGTATATATATCAATATGTTATGATTTATATACAGAGAGATATCCATCTGTGTTTAATATATAATTAAGATTTAGAGCACATAACTCAATATTCTGATGATAGATATTTCAAGGTAGTGGTATTATGAGTTTTTCTTCACCTTGAGAGTTGTTAAACATTTTCTATCTTTATGTTTTTCATTGTTATTTCTATTTCCCTTGAGTGACAAAAATTTTTTTTAAAAAAAGGATTTATATTTCTTAATCTTCTTGGGCTGCTATCACAACTATCACAAACTACCGTACAAGGAATTGCTTCAACCATAGCAATCTATCTTTTCACAGTGACGGAGGCTGGGAAGCCCACGAGAAGCATGGCAGCCAGTGCAAGTCCTATGAGGGCCCCTTCCTGGGGACGGCCATGGTCCGCTAACCAGCTATGGAGAGAGAGAGAGCAGTGCTGGGCTCTCTTCCTCTTCTGGTAAAGACCCTGTTCTGTCAGCCTTGCCTTGTTCTGGTGATCTCTGTCTTACTTACTTTGCTGTTGTAACAAAATTTCTATTTTTGGGTAATTTGTAAGCAATATTAAATTATTGTCCACAACTCTAAAAGCCAGAAAGTACCAGGTCAAGTTTCCAGCAAGCTCTATGTCTGGTGAAGGCCTTTTCCTCGTAAATGGTACCACCCAGGTACCCTCAGACTGCTGAAGGAATGGAAGGCAAAAAGAGTGATGGGGGCTAGGTACTTCCTTTCAGATCTTGTAGGAAGCACAAGTCATTCATGCTTTCAAGAGCTCCCCAAAAGTTTTACCTCTTCAAACCACTACGACAGAATATGGGGAAATGGTCAAGCTTTAGCACTGCACCTCTGACCCCTCTAAATTTGTGCTTTCCCACGTGAAAAATATTCAAAAATTTTTTCCTTAACAACTGAACAGTCTCAAATTTAGTCTTGCCCAAATTAGATGTAGCTAAGACTCAAGGGCTGACTCATCCTGAGGCAAATTGCTCGCTAGCAGTGAACCTGTGAAATTAAACAAGTCAAGTGTTTCCAAAATAAAATGGGGAGACAGTCATAACTTAAGTCCTCCCATTTCAAAACGGAAAATAGGCGAGAAGAAAGAGGTAACAGACCCCAAGTCCATCCAAAACCCTAAACCCACAAGATCGTAACTCTCGAGGCTTGAGAATAAACTTTGACTGTGTTTCCCACCTTCTGGACACAGGGAAGAGAGGACTGGGTGCCCAAAGCTTGAGGCGGGACTCCCCCCCCCCCCCCCCCCCCCGCCTCCTCAGCCGTGCTGGGCGTGGCTGATCCAGGAGCCCTCAGCGCAGGTTTGAGATCCACGTCTGCAGCTCTCCCAGGGTGCTGTTGTATGATAGTGCCTCTACACTATGGGAGTGTCAGGGGTGTTCATGTCACTTGTTCCCATGACATCACTGTGCTTTGCTCTAGCAGGGCCTCTCTGCGTTAGGCCTCATCTTATGGCTCTGTGCAGCCCTTGGGTTCTCTGAGGTGTTCTTTGTAATTTACACGGGGCTGGCCATTTCTCCCCTTTGTACACCTTGGGCTATGTTAGAGCCAGTACTATGGGGGTGCTGTCAGCCTTCATCACCTGTGCCCTCCAGAGCAGCTTCTGAGGTACACTCTTTGTTTCAGTTGTGTTTTAGTGCTTACTGTAGTGATTACAATATTCATCATGTACTTAGCATGGGTGCCTTGACTTGTTATGATGCCTCCGCATTCATTGTGAGAGGCTTGCAACAATAAACTGCTAATACACACACAGTAATTGGGGCTGGGAGATGCCTCTCCATCCACGCATCTGGACTTGGGCAACACTCCAAGGCCATTGTTCCTTCCACTGTAAAATAAAAAGTGGTCCAGGAATCTTCATAGCTCCACGCCGGAGCAAAGGGCTGTTACATCTCCTGCCCTAACATTTCCCCACTTGCGCTTCCTTAAAGGCTCACACAGGTGGGCTGCATCTCATGTATAGCAATTTAATTAGACTGGATTCTGAGCCAGGACTGTGTGTCGGAAGTCCTAAGATGACGCAGCTCGCTGTCAATCACTCCTGTCAGTCTTACCCAGACACCCAGTGAGAGGCACCCAGGATGAATTGCACGTCTTTTAAAATCTGAAAGCCTGATCTGTCTGTGTGCTTTTCAGTTCCCTCTCACCCAGCATGACTGTCTGCTTATGCCACCCTTTTTGTTTGTACAGCATGGATTTGCCCTGAGCTTGTCCTCTCATCACCTGTAATAAATATAACTGCTTGCATTTTGCATTTCTTTCTTTGTTTTTACCATTACTTGTAACTCTTTGCTCATCATACACGGGAATCTGGAATCTATCTGTTGGATCTTCCATGCAGTACCATTGGGAGAACCTTTTCAACTCACATACCCCCTGCCAACAACCCCTTCCTTTTCCTGTACCAGCTGTGCTCTTCCCTGATAAACAGCCTCACCACATCTTGTGGTTTTACTCCCTGACCAGCCAATGCCGCCCAGATGTGCAGATCTGTAAACCTGTTGCCCTTGAGTAACTGTCTTTGTTCTGCGTCTGTAACTTAGTTTGCTTGCCTTTTCCTGCCACAAGCCTTACGTAAAGCTCTGATACTCCAGGCTCGGGGCTCAGACTTTGGAACACTGAACTCCCCTGGGCCTGCTTCCATTATGAAGCGTGGTTCCTTCCAGGTTTCTGTGTGCTGCTGGGTTTCCTCGCCTCTGATAAATCCAAAATTGCTATCACATTATAACTTCTTTTTACCTCTCTCGGTCTTTTGTACCAGGGTACATTTAACTTCACATATGCTATAAGCCCTTCATTGTAAAGTTTATTATATTTACTCTAATAGATTAATGGTATTTAGAACAAATTAAGAAGTTAGGGAAAACATGTTACATTTTCTTATCTATGTCCCTTATTCTAACCTTGTTATACAAATAGATACAAATTCCCTTGTATTTTTTTCTCTTTAGCCAATTAATTTATTTACCATCTTTCATAAGGCTCCTTTGTTGGTAAGCAATTCCATAACCTTTTATTTTTTCAATCTGCAAACATTGTATCTTCATTTATAACTTTCTTTAGGCATGTTTCTAGTCTCCATTTATATGACATTAAAAAAAAACATTTATTGTTCTCTGTGTTCATTTCTCTGAGGTCACTTATCTTTCATTTTGTAATCCCTTAGCATATAATTTTTTTCCTGTAACTGCTTTTACATTTTTATTAATTTCTTTCAGAAATTGTATTATAATATCCTTATTTGTGGATGTATGTATCTGTGGCTTGGAGTCAGTATTATTCTGGAATCTGTGTCGATCTGTATATCAAATTTAAAACATAAAAACTCTATTTCCTCAACTTATTCTTCCTGCTCCCATATCTCTTCTCTCCTTTAAATATCAGACTACGCGTGTAGAAAATATCAGACTACGCGTGTAGTTATGTCCATTCCATAGACTCTTTTCATGATTTTTAAGATACGACAGTATATCTGTGCTTTACACTTTATAATTTCTATTGACTTGGTTTCAGAAATTTTGCTGCTTTTTATTGCTGAGTTTTGGGTTTAGTTATATAAGGCAGTTAACAAATGCTTAGTTTTTAACATTTGACTAGAAGAATCTACAGTAGCCTCTATCTACTCTCAGGATTAAATAATTCTATTCATTGGGTGTCCATTTCCTGAGACAGTAAATGAATTCTGACATTTCTTTCACCAGTAAAAAAGGAAAGATTTCTTTCTTCACTCCTCACTAGGTTCATGGCAGAGGCACTTATGGTAAAAAAAAAAAAAAAAAAAAAGACCAATAGGAGCAAAGCATACAGTTTTATTTAATATAAATTTTATGTGACATAGGAGCCTTCAGAAATGAAGATCCAAAGAAACAGGGCAACCTAAGTGTTTTTATGCTGCAAGTCGAGAAGAGCGGACAGGTGTGGGAAAGGACACTGAGAGAGAGATGGTGATCCGAGAGTAACAAACGGGGAGAACTTAGCAAGCTTTGTGTGGGGGGTTATTCTTGGCATTTATATCCTTCTCCTCCAGGGACAGGGCAGGGACATCTGGAAGGAGGGTTTTGGAAACTTCTCAGGGTGAAACAGCAGAAATGACTTCCTTATTTCTGCTGCTCTCCCCAAAGCTGAGGAGTCGTATTTTGGGGCGTCATGCACTGGACCCCCAGCAGTCCTCTCCACGTGGGAGGTCAAAGAGCTACCATCTTTCATTCTGCATTTATTCCCAGGTCTTCCTTCCATTTACTCTTTGCCAATAGTTTCATTCTCTCCGGATTGACGTAATCTTGTACTGTGTGTGAATCTTATTTCAAGTTATTGAACATGAGCTAAAATTTAAAAGCCTCCATTTATATTTTGAAAAGGACAAAATTTTGTATGTGAAAAGATAGGTACTTGTATAGGCCTTACAACGAATATTTTCGCTTAAAAATTCTGTCTATATAAATGAACTTTTATAAATTGTTAGTCTAATGGGATGTGAATAATTTATGCAACTTTCAAGGTTTATTCTCATGTAAATGAATGTTGTTATTATTTAGTGATATCATTGAAACTTTAATTGGCAGTAATTTTTGGTTAATAGGTAATACAATACAAATGTCACATTGATCAACAATGTCACCAGTCCCCACGCCCTTGTAATTATGTTTTTATATATCCTTATTGATTCTTTGAGAGCCAGAGAGAATTCAAATCAATTATAACATCTCTTGGAATTGGGGAATCATTTTTTGCCTCTAAACTAATATGACCTTGATTTTGTAAGCATATGTTTTTACTTTGATTTTTTTCGCTTATTTTTATTTCAGATAAAATCCATATAAACTTGAAGAATAAAGGAAAAGAAAACCAGTTGAGAAAAAAAGTAATGCAAATATTTGATAGGTATGACATCCAAAGTTAATTGCAATGCTTGATATAATTATACATAGGGACTTGTATATTTTGTTTGTTTTTTTGTTTTTTGGTATTGGGAATTGAACTCAGGGCTGGGTGCTGTGCTTCTGAGCTACATCCCCGACCAACTTGTTTGATTTTTAAACAAAGAGAAAAACTGAGTACACTTGCCAAAATATTTCCCTTATTTTATAATGCAGTTTCACAGTCATTTCCATTCATTTTTATAGGATAAAATAGATACCAATCATGAATTAAGGAAAAATACCTTTAATTGCTAGAAGAGGATTTATTAAAACCTAGCTAGCATAGGGTCGTCTTATTTATAAATTTTAAATTTCAAATCTCTAGAACAAGCCTTGAGCAGGGAGATAATTGAGAAGTGCTTCAAAGGAGAATGAAATATTTTCATTGTGCCCAAATACTTACATGTGTATAATAAGCACAAGAAACTAAAAAGAAATTATTTGGTGGTACTGGTCATCATATACATTAAAATTGTTTTCACAAATACATTATTTATTAGTTCAACAAGCACATATTGGGCAATCACTCTCTGACCTGCATACTAGGTGACAGCAAGTGAGAGATGAGTAAGCTGTTATCCTTGCCCAAAGGAACTCAGTCCAGCTGGGAAGGCAGACATACAGAACATAGTGTTACAGAAACAAAAATAAATAAACAACACAGCTCTGCTGGGACATAGGAAAAGAAACATAACTTATTTTTTAAATCAACAGCTTCATTGAAAGTCACTATGCGTCAGACTGTGGGATAACGTCATAATGAAAAGAAAGTTCAACTTACTTCCTAACACTAACTTTGATATTTAGTTCTTTCTAGCTGATAAATCATAAAGAAATTACTTCTTTCAGAGGATACTTCGCATGGTATGTAAAATAGGACTAGAACATCAAAGACAAGTCAAGTATGAGATAAACTTTGGTAATATCTTAAATTCTATGAAAATTATGAAACCTTAATCAAAGACGAGATCATTATGTTCTTAATATAAACATTGGCCCATTCTACAATCATCATCATTATTTTTGTTGTAAACCTAACATACATAAAGAATATTTATAAATGAATCATCAGAATGCAAACACCTGGTAACTTCCACAAAGTTGAAGATGCACTCCCCAAATCCCAAATCCTGCTCTTATGACCCTTTGTGCAGTCACAACCCCATCCCACTGAGTGCATCTCTAATTTTGACCTTTTTATTTTTAGTATATTTTCAAATAAATATGTTATCTTTGTTTTATTTTTATCACAAGATATGCTTTTTCATAGTTATTTCACAAAGATTGTATAAGTGGAAGATGTATGATATGAAGATAATATAATGTAAACATATATTGTACAAGATTACACTGAAATTAAAACATGCATCACTGCCCGCAGTGTGCCAAGGGTCCCCACAACTCCTTTCACTGAAAGCTTGTGCCCTCTGACCAACTCAAACTTTATTTTAATGGCCCCCATGTGTTTGAAATATTTCCACTGATAGAATCTGAATATATAAACACTATTTTTTGCTTTTTTAACTTGAAACAAATAAAATCCCAAGAAATACATTTTTGTGTCTATCATATATATATATATATATATATGTATCTCTATATATATACAGCTCTGTCTAGCATATTTTGATCAAAGATGCATTCGTGACGTCCATCTATATCACTGCACATAGTTAAAATGAGTTATTTTCATTGAATGTAATTTCTTCCTCTTTAGGAGTATAGCATGACTTTGTTATCTTCGTAGAGCTGACAGGCACTTGAGCCCAGGTAAGAAAACCTTGAGTACATGACGGTATGTCCAGCTCCAGTTCAAGGCTTATATCACTTTTGTTCTTTACTATATTTTCATTCCCCCTCTCTCATAGTGAGAAATCTTGTTCCAATTATCACTAATAACATAGCCTTATGATCAAACCCCCTCTGTAAACCAACCAACTGCCAACAGTAACACTTCAGGAATTATGCCTCCCTGAGATTTAAGTTGACATTCCCCAGCCTGCTAATAAGTGTGGTCACATATGAATATATTTATTCACTCATATGGATCTCTTCTTGGAGATGATCAGGTATAAATCCAATCTAGTTGTGTAGTGGGTTAGTTTTTCTTATTGGTTTTTCGACTGTTATTTTGAGATTCTGGATTATGAGGCATTCCCCTTTATATTTCAATTTAAATTCATTTCTAGTAAATGCATGCAAGCAGTGGGAAGTCCATGAATCACTTATTTGTAACTCACTCGTCAGAATTTTTAAACATAATAGGTTTGTGTCACCAGATACTCATTCCAACATCCTATCCAAGAAAGTATCCAAGTATGCTTCCTGACTCATCCGCCCACTACTGGTAACGGTGCTGCTGGGGAGAGCCGGCATTCTGCAGTGTTTTCCCCACTCTGATACCACACAGAGCCCACCAGCAGTTCCCATCTTTACTCCTATTCTCAGCTGTTGCCAAGAACCCAAAGTTTGATTCAGAAGAATGGGTGCAAGGAGCTTTCAGAATTAATTGTAAGACCCTGAAATGTTTCTGCCCCTGACCTTGATCTTCTTGTTTTCACTACCATATGGTAGGTTACCTCCTGGTTAATGCAAGTCATGTAACCAGAGATATTTGCAGCCCCTTCCACTGAGTTGGTTGGGGGGATGGCTGGTGGTCCTAAAATAAAAGAAGTGGGCAGTGTTCCCCCACTTAGGCTTAGAGCCTCTCTCGGTGCATTTATGATGCTGAGGACAGTTTCTTTCCCAAAACACTGGAAGGAGGTTATACCTTCAATTGTAGTAGAGAATTACCAATGGGTTCACACCACTCTTCCCCCTGAGATACCCTCAACACAGGACCCCCAGAAACAGTCCTATGCATAAGTGGCACAGAAATCCCATCCTTTAAGACAGAAGGTGAAACAGGACAACCCATTCAATCAGATGACAGCAACATTTTATATGACAGAGTTTATGATATGAAAAGGTTTAATTTAGAATAATGATGTCAATATAAAATAGCTATAGGTATAAAGCATGTATAACTCTTGCTATGTCATTTGAATTGTAAAATTGAAAAATGATCCCCATGGCTGGTGTCACCTTTGCTGTAATATAATCTATTATCCTTCAGCTGTCACTCATTATGGGATTTTAATTTAATTTTAATATCATGTTTTGTGGATTTTTATTGTTCTCTGTTTACTTAGTGACTCCAGCAATTATTTATAATAATAAAACTGTAGGTTTAAAAATAGCTCATTGAATACCATTTAGTTAATGGATACTAAAGTTTTTGCAATCTGTTACTCTTGGATCTAGGGTAGAGGATTTGGATTAGGGGCAGAATTTACAATACATCAGAAATAATGTTGAAGCCTGTTGTCATTACGACTAACTTGCCAACACCTGGCTAAAATGATGTACAACATATGTTTATAAATGGTGAGGAAACATAAATTATGATCTGGTGGGCATTTTTCTTTTAGAACAAGATGGAAATTTAATTTAATGAATGTCTGATGTGGGATTTAGCAAGTAATTTAACTCACATTGTTTATCTGTATGCATCTTCTATTGCTGTGTGATTGTATATATGTCCACAAATACATGTATGGATGCAAATTTAACATGGTATTGAAACTAGGATTTGGAGTGGATAAAACATAGTAAAACAGAGAAATAAATGCTCCCTTTCCTTATGTGCAATGAATAAGAATACTAAAATAATGCTCTTTTATAGTATCAGTAACAAATGAAGAAGAATAGAACACCCACGGGAAACGTCGCCATTAGTGAAAGAAGCAAATGATTGCGAGTCGGGAACTACTGGGTCTGCTCCAGCCAGGGAGGAGTGGGGAAAGGCAAAGAACGGAATGGATTCTGGGAATTCTTGCAAATGTAGTCGCATCTCAAATGTGATTGTGATAGAGGTCAGCAAGTCAAGAATGAGATGCTGTGGGAAATGTGAGGCAAAAACAACACACTTACTGGGTGCTGTGGACCCAGGGTACTGAGGAAGTGACGGGGATGAATTGGTTCCAGAAATGACAGTGCTCAAATGCGTTCTCAGGCGGGAAACTAAGTGCAAACTTGTGATATTGAAATAAATTCTAATTGAATGAAATGAAATGATACAGCTATGAGAGACAACACAGGAAGAGCGGCAGAACAAACACAACTCATGACTTCAGAAATTAGACAGAATACAACGTATTTCCCTATAACATTGAGAATCTACAACCAAGATTCTATGACGACAGCAGGCGTGTCTCATCTTTAAGAGCGCCACTCAACCCTAAGAGAATCCTGCTAAGAAAGAGGAATTACTTCTATTGACAGATTTCTTGTTATTTTTAAAGTATGTTCTTATTGTACTTATGGAGGGAAACTTAAAATTTATTCATTTATTTTAGTTTAAGAAGAATTAGAAAATAACAAAATAACATCATAGACAAAAACAAAACAAAGATCCGGGGAAGATGGCGACCAGGTGAGCAGCAAGGGAGCGAACCTCCTTAATAAACACCACCAGCTCGAGACAGACTTGGCGAGCGTGAATGCCGGGACCTCGGCTGGGAAGTTTAAACTGGGCGTATTTCTCTGAGATGCCGGGGGAGATGTGGTAGGGCAGACCAGGCTGCCGGGGCGAGACGTGGGAAAGCCCC
>PVLD010019707.1:0-35710 GCA_004027595.1 Dinomys branickii
GCACTGGATGCTGTATAATATAAAGTGATCTTCATTTCTGCTAATACAAAAACGACTGAGGAAATACAGAATTATAGAGAACATAGAAGGGAATTAGCTCTGGATGCTGTCCTACATAATGTTACCTTCATCTTTGTTACTCAGGTTACACAGATGATGGCCCTTTTGATCAGTTCATTTTTTCTCCTCCCTCATCTCCATTGCTCTACAACTCAGGGGGCCACACTCTTGAGGACCAAGGCACTGCCCTCTTGTGCTTCTGAGTCAGATGAGACAGACAGGTATGGGAAGTCCCCTCCACATCACTCAGCAGAGGCCGGGTCTCCTCTCCAGCACTGGCCTGGGAAAGACCTCAAGCCCCGGTGGCCCTCTGGAAGTTCCCTCTAACATTGGCTCAGGGCCCTGCTGACCTGGTCCTCGGAGGGCATGTGGACCCACTGGCCTGCCTTTGCCAGGACCAACATAAGACTCTCCTTCACCCTCTCTCCCTGTTGGGTCCCTGTACCTCCCTTCCCTCCTGCCGTCTTTGTTCTCTGCTTTGGGCTGAACAATTATCCGGGCCGGGACTGGTCAGAGGACTGGAAGTATATTTCAAGGTGACTCAAAACTGGGCTATCAGTTCCCACAGACACTGCAGCCCCTGAGGACAGCAGGTGAGAAGGCACCAAGGAAGTCCGCCGGAAAGTCCAGAAAAAGCCGCGTCTTCTCTGGGACTCCTGAGAGCCGCCAAACCTGTTCCTAACTGAGTAGTTCCGCCTCTGTCCATCCTTCGGCACAACCTACCCGTGGGGCTCTATCCGTGGCCAAAGCTCAACCCCAGGAGTGCCCTAAGCAAAGGCAGCAGATCAAAGATTCAAGTCCTATCACCCAAAGAAGGCCCCAGGATGACCCATCCCAACAAGACCTGGAACTCCGTCAAGTTCCCTGTAAAACCGAGCCAAGGAAAGCTGGAGAAGAGACGAGCAAAGACGGAGGCGGGGGGCCGGGGCAGCGCAAGGCTCACCTCCCCCGGCAGGGCTGAGGTCTGGTGGGAAAGCGGGAATGGGCGGGTCGTCCAGAGGAATGTGCAGTGCGCAGAGCAGCAGAGGCCATGTAAATGGATCTGCACACTCTGGGAAGAATTTTCCATGATGACATGCTTGTCTGACACACCAGCAAACCACACACACGACTTTCTGCCCTGAACCTTCCTGGCAGTTCCAGAGCACCTACGAAGCCCGAGAAGCATCCTTCTCTGGGGGACACGGAAAACTGGGTCCTGCCTGCAGAGAGCTCGCTATGTAGCTGGACAAACTACTGACACGTGAAATAACCAGGGGACACTGAGATACTAACAGGCCCCAAAGGAAAACTAAAATATGAAGAAGCAACCGAAAAAAACAGGGTTTTTATTTTCTTCCAGTGCTGGAGGTTGAACCCAGCCAGGGCATTGGGCATTCGGGGCACGCGCTCCACCACTGAGCTGCTCCAGCACCAAGAGGCTTTGGAAAAACCTAACTAAGCCTGCATTCGGAGCAAGGGAATGAGGAAGTACCAGGGCCTTGCGTGTGTGTATTGACGTTAAACAGAAGGAGAAAGCACGGCCCGTTCGGCTTCCTCTGCCTCCGCTTCTGTCATCCCAGATACGGATCTTAAACAAGACAGCTTAAAATAAAGCAGATGCAAAGAACACCTGCAAGGGGAATTGAATCGCTGGCCTCAGAGGACACAGGGTCACCGCCTCTGGTCACCCCAGTGGGCTTGTGGGGAACAGAGAAGAAGGCAGGAGACAAGCCATCCCCACATTCACAAGGACAGGGGGAGGGGCTCGGAAGTGGAAAGTAAACCTGGGCTCTCAGAAGCTTCTGAATGGGGAGAAGAGGATGACCGCAACACGCAGCAGCGCGATGGAAACGAGAACCTTGTAAAGATTCACTGAGGACAGATCATGCTGGGCTCTAAGTGCATCCCCTTCCACACAGCCTTGAAGTCTTGTGGAATGCGGTCCATCTAGATTTCAGCAAGGCCGTCACAGATGGGCTTAAAGATACCTTGTGAGACAGGGAAATGTAGGGTGCAGCCAGGACTGGCTGGGTCCTTTCAAAGGCAACAAGCAGCAAGCCCAATCAGTACTGGTCACTACCAATCCAGACCGAGGTCTCCAGTGATTATCTAACCCCAAGGCCTGCAAGCTCACGCTCACATTTCTATCAGCAACACAGTGAGGATGTTGACAGTTTCCCAATCCTGTGTGTAGATGTAAAATTAAGGATGAGTGTGGGGTGGGAAGGGACTATCAAGGCAATGGTAATACTGAGACTCAAAATCATGTGGACAGAAAATACAGACTAGCTGGGCATGGTGGCTCATGCCTGTAATTCTAGCACAGGCGGCTGAGGCAGGAGGATCACCAGGAGTTCAAAGCCAACCTGAGCTACTACAGAGCACACTCAAGGCCATCCTGAACTACATAGCGAGACTCTTATCTCAAAAAAAAAAAAAGGAAAATACAGACCAAAATTAAGAAGGTGTAAATCCTTTAAATGTTTAAGTCTTACACTTTGGATCCGAAAACAGCAGTATAGGACCAAAGGGGAAAGTCCCTGGTTTTAGCTGACCATGAATCAATCAACAAACACAAGGTGGCTGCCAAGGGAAAAGTAAACACAATGTCAGGGTGCGTGAATGCGTATCTTCCCGAGCAGGAGGACTGGGCCCATTGTTCTGCAGGGTCAGGGCACCCGTGAGACACTGTCCCACTCTGGGCGTTGGACTTCACACGACATGTGAACCAGTGGGCCAAGGGCCAAGAGGAGACAGGTGGCTTTGTGGATAAGGACCTACCTCCCAAAGGGCTGCCCTTCACAGATTTCTGATGATACAAAGCACTGAGATCAAGGGCGAGCGCCTTCTGTAGGGTGCTATACAGCAGGACTGCATTAGGGGCTCTCACTGGGTGAGTGCTGCATGGCTGCGAGTGGACGGGATCCCTGCCCCCTGCTCCAGATGGGCAACTCGGCACAGGGCCAGCGGTGCTGAATGCCTGCAATCCCCGGGACAACCCTACCACAATGCCAGTGCAGCTCCTCCAGACACCCTGGCTCCCCAAACATAACCACCCAGTTGGGAATGATTTAGAAAAGTACCAAGCAGACACCAAAACACAAGAGCTGTCAACACAGGTCCCTAAAGAGAACAGAGTGGGAGCAGGGGAGGTGGAAAGGCTGGGCTTTTTGACCTTCACCCTCCCAAGGAGAAGGACCCCCCCCCAAAGAACACCTTCCCCAAGGAGAAGCATGGAGTGCACCAACACAGCCAAGCCTTGGCCTCACCCTGGGTTATCACGCAACTAAGCCTCACAAGCTTTCCACATGACTTCCATTATCTCTTCAGCCTCCCCTCGCCCAGGCAGAGGAGCCACGCCAAAGGGCCCTGAAGGTCACAGTGCTAAGAGCAAAGGCAGCAGTGACACCCATGGCCACAAGGCAGGGAGGTAACAAGGCATACCAGGCCTCCATGGTACAGGCCGCTTGGCTTATACGCTGCACAGCGGGCTCCCCCAGGGCCTCAGCCACCTGTGGTTCCCCAGTAGCCAGGCTGGGAATCAAACATGACTCCACCCCAGTGCCGGGGACTGGGAATGACACCAGCGTCCGCTTTATGTCACTTAGCTTCCCCGTGGCTCTTGCAGGATGCAGCATGATGAAGACCAGGCACAGGAGAAGAGGTCTGGAAGGGGACTTGTCCCTGCCCCCAACTGTTAACAGTGGCTCTGGTTGGGCTGTGTGTCACTGACCATGGCTGTCATTCCACAGGATGGGAACAGCCTTAACTGGTCTCCCAGGATGGAGCCATCCCTTTGCCAGGCAGAGAGCCTGGGGGAGCCAGGCAGACACCCTGCGAGACAAGACGCCCCGTCCCCGGGTTAGGGAAACAGCTTCGCCAGAGGGGGTGGCCCCTGCTCGCTTGCGGGACTCTTTAACTTGGCTCCCGGATTCACACAAGACAATATTTTCACTTTCCATCCACGCCTGGAGAACGACCGAGAGAAGACAGCCTACACACGCCCCAGGCCAGGGTCTTGTTTGGGGACAGAGTAGAGTTCCCTGCCTCTGTCACCTTCATCATAAGTGCTGTGATTTACGGAGGGCTCGCTGCGTGCCAAGTGGTGTGCTCAGCATTTTATGCGCCTCTCGGCTCATTTAATGAGGACAGAATCCTGCTGGGAAGATACTATCACTTTTTCCACTTTGCAAATGAGGATCTGAGGCTTCCAGAGGTTAAGGAAGTAGCTCGAGGTCGGTAGCCGTGCTAAAAGCAAAGAGGCTGGGACTAGAAGGCCATCTGCGTCCTAACCACTGTGATCCTACCCCTCTCCCCACGAGGGCCACAGGAAGGAGGCACACGCACACTTCCACCTCCTCCCTCCAGCTGAAAAAACAGTGCCCCAAAACCAGTCCAGCCACCCCACGCCAGCCCTGCAAGCTGGAGAGATCCCTGTCCCCTGTGAGGAGCAGGAGACACCCGTCGCCCAGGTCCCACCTTCCCAGGGCTCAGCATCCACACAGCCTGGGTTCCCCGGTAATCCTCACCCCCGTGAGAATCTGCGGTTTCCCATGCAGCTCCCCTTCCTGGAGGAGACTCATCCAGACAGCTGGGCACACCCAGGGCTTTGGGACACGCTGCCTGCCTTCATGAGCAGGCAGGTCAGGGCCTTCCCCGTCACGCAGCGGGGCAGGGAAAACCAAAGTTGGAATGTGAGCACAATTCAGGCCACAGCTCTTTGGCACCCACAGAGCTACTCCAGACCCTGGCTTGCAGCTCCTGCCACTGCCATTTCTTCCAGATCACAGAAAACTTCCCACAACCTGCCTGACTGCAGCCTCCTAGGGACCCAAGGGTGATACTGGTTCATGAGCTGAACCCCTGGGGCCTGTCGCTGGCTGCTTGGTCCCTCTGCCTGGAAGGTGAAATAAGACTAACTAACCCTCCTATGCCCACAGAGCTCAGTAGTACAGAACAAACCTCACCATTCCACCTAGCCCTTCCAGGCAGCCTGCCCTCACCACAAGAGAGCCGGCAGTCGGCGGTGGAGCTGGATGAAACCCCAGCAGTGCGGCTCCTGACCACTGCGCTCGGCACAGACGGGGAAGGAGAGGCCTTGTTACCAGTGACACTGGGGCTAGAACAACATCCAGGCACCTGCAGGGCAGGAATGCAGGGGCTCCCTAGAGGTGAGCTCCACGACACAGAGATGTACGTCGTGTGCTTTTCCCCTGCCGCATTGCCACATAGCCTGGCCCACAGGAGCTGCTCAAAAAATACTCGCTAAATGAGTGAAGTGCCTAAGTGAGCGAGTTTGAATGAAGCGGGGTATATCCCCTGCTCTCAGACCACGCTCATCATCCACTGGACCTCCATACCCTCAACACCCTGCAGCGGCATTCTGCAGTTGGGTTTTAACGGAATTCTTCAGCAAGATGGAAAGCTTTACCCAGCAAGAAGGCAAGATGAAGAGGCACGGGCTGGAGGCAGAGCCACTGAAGCCATTTGCCTCCCATCAGCAGGGGCATCCCCAGGCCAAGAGGCAGCGGGCTGGGCTGGGGTCACTGACTATATGGCTCTGTGTCATCAAAGCCTCAGTGTCCCCATCTGAGAACAAGCCAGACACCCTCCTTGCCGCGACCCCTCTAACTTCATGGAAGTGCAGCTCAAGAAGGAGGCTGAGTCCTCGATGGAAAATGAAAGGGAGGCGGGAAGTGGAGGGAGGCAGCCAGAGCCCCCAGCAAGGGGTTCAAGACAGCAGAGCGGCAGTGAGGCTGGGAGATGCTCCCGGGCTGACCAGGATTGTCCTTCTGGCAGGAAGGGAGGCTGCCTTTCCAGAAACTCCCTACCATGGGGCAGAGGATATGTAGAGGGCAGGAAACAGAATATAAAAGTCAGTGTGGACTAAAACATTTACAAGCAATGGGCACTTTCCTCACTCAAGCTCCACCAGTCTCGCTGGGGAACACTCAGTCCTGCCCCCGAAAGGCCACCGCAGCACCCACAGGGCTGTCCCAAGTGCATGCAGATCCTGCACACCCTAAGAGTGGGCTCGAACTGAGGTCTCCCAATTGCCACCAGCAACTCTCTGGGGGTAAATGACTTGCTCCTTGGCCTCAGTTTCTCTCTGTGCCCCCAGCCCCCCCAATCCCATCTACTCTGAAAGCACCTGGGACACAGAAGGTGCCGGATAGGTGTGGCATCAGTCATGTGTGCAGGCTGGGACACCAGACCCTGAAGTGACCCAGGAATGAAGACCACTCACCCCCAAGGCTGGACCACACGGACAGGCACACTCTGCACAGAGGTCAGAGTCTAGGGGTTCGTGGTCTCCTGCTGCAAGACTGAAGTGTGCGAGGCCGGGAGACGCTGTCCCCGACCACCCTCACACCTGCCTGGCCACCTCTTCCCTCTCTCAGAAATCAGCTTTCTCAGGACGTTTGAGGAAGGTGCAGAAACACTGTGGCTCCACAGGCGTCGCCTGGCACCAGCCAGTCGGGAGTCAAGGGCAGGCGAAAACAGGCATGCCCGAGGCATCCCAGCCCTGTCCCGTGGAAGGTGGCCATTGCGTCTGACCACTGCCCGCCCACAGGCTCCAGCCACCCTGACGCTCCTCCCATCCCGACCAGCAAACTTGGCAGGACATGCCACCACTGCCCCCTCCCTGCGCTCCCAGGTGCGGCCACGGCCAGGAGCAGAGGAAGGCAACTTCTCTAAGTTGGGTGCCAGCTCCTCCCCCAGCTGTCCCCAGTTACCAGGGCAACCGAATGCCCACCTGCCACTGGCCTCGGAGCTGGGCTCACCTCCTCTAACAGGGAACCCTATGGGTGGGGAGGTGAGGAAGGGTGGAGGCCACAGGTGCAGGAGTTCCCAGCAAGGTAGAACATTAGAGAGCCTGCCGTGGATACTAAACAGACTAACACCTGCAGACTGGGCATGCTCAGCATCACAGTGTTCAGGTATTTAAATCAGTTCTACGCCTAGGTCCCCCCTGCAGTGACACTGTTGACCCGGACACAGGTTTGTCAAAGTTCCCCCACATTGAGAAGTTGCAGAGAGGATTCTAAAGTGCAGCGGCTGCCTTAGTGGAGGGTGCCAGGGCAGGGAGAAGGAATTCTCGGTATTTTCCTCACTGCCCCCGGGCCTAGCCCAGGTGACGGGTGTGGCTGGGAGGGCAGCTGTAGTTCACAGGCATTGGTGAGGTTACTGGTGCCACCCTGACCCCCGCACCAGCTGCAGGCCCAGCTTGCCTGGGCTCTGCCTCTCCCAGGCAGCAGACCTTGGCAGGCAGAGTCGCAGCAGTTCTCCCTGAAGATCAGCGCTACTTCCTGTTTCGCTCCTCTGCATTTTCAGCCAGCTCCAGCCCTCCAGCGGGTATTTATCATTTAGCAGTGGAGGGACAGGTCAGTCGCTGGAGCTTTGGTGTGCCAGATATCAAGACAGGGGCTGCAGACCCGCATTCAGCTCGGCTGAACTAGCGTCTTGGAATTCTCCAAGACCTTTCATCTCTCTGCCTACCTACCTCTCTAGGGACTTCCAGGCCCAGACAGAACCTCCCTGTCTCACCCCTTTCCTCCACAGCATGTCCAAGAAAATACAATTTCCACTCTCAGAATTCAGTTTCCCAGCCACCAGCGCCAGCTCCCCCATGTCCCCAGCAAGTCAGGCTCCTGCGCAAGCCCCGCTCCCAGGCTCACTCAGGTGTGCCTTCTGTTTGCATGGAGAGGAGGCCCCTGCTGTCTATGCTAGGCTTTGGTCCTCCAAGCGATGAACTGGGTGTGCAGCCTGCTATCGCTCAGCCCAAGGAGGAAGCAGCCAGCCAGTGCACAGCCTAAGGCATCACAGGAGGGGCTGTACACAGAACAGAACCCCTAGCATGCCCGGGGTGGCCTTGCGCTTGCAACTACGCAGAGACCCCCAAGCCTGGCAGCCCAGACAACCCCTTAGGCATGGAGAAAAGTGATGCACGGCCCCCACACTCAAGGCACACTTTAGGGGTCACCACAGAGCAAAACCCTTAACCTGCAGGATATATGCTCGAAGTCCCCAAGTAGATGCCCGAAAAAAAAAAAAAGAGCAGTGTACCCTACAAGTTACTTGGACACAAGCACAGTGACACCATGACAGTCCATCTGATAACCAAGACAGCCACCAGGTGACTGACAAGTGGCAGATGCAGCAAGGTTACGATGGGTAACGGGATGATTCATGCTACAGGCGGGATGGAGAGGGAAGTACAAAATATTACCGTGCTACTCAGAAAAGATGCCATTTAAATGCCACGGATTATTTCTGGAATTTTTCATTTAGTATTTTGGGACCCCCACTGACTGCAGGTAACTAAAGCCGCAATCACAGGAAAAAGGGGACCAGTGTCCTACTGCTTCTCAACCTTCACTGCATGTTCTTTTTTTTGCAGGGGAAGGGAGGCATCAGAGACAAGGTCTTACTATGTTTGTTGTTCAGGCTGGGCTTAAACTTCACTGTGTAGCCCAGGTTGGCCTCAATCTCGCAGCGATCTAACTGCCCCAGCTTCCTGAGTGCTGGTATGACAGGCGTGTGCCACCACGCCTGGCACTGCATGTTGATATTATGTGGAAAATACTCCTGCTCGGTCATATCCCAGAAATTCCAGCCTGGGAGCCCAGTATTTCAAATCCCCCCCCACACACACACACACACACTCTAGTATCTATACTCAGCCAATTTTCAAAGCCACCTCCCGTGACAGATCAAGGCCAGCCTCAGAGTCAGTACATAGCCACTCACACAGCTGTACCATCCACCTGCATGCAGGTTCCCCCGCCACCGTCCTGGGCCATCTCCCAGCAGCTTGTGCTGGGCCTGGAGGCACGAGAGGTCTCACGCTCATGGGGCCAAACCCAGGCCAGATGGGAGCTGGTTTTCAGCAGAAATCTCTGGGTTTCCGACTTTCACAGGCCTGGGACGCCTGTCCTCACTCAGAGGGACAAAGAAAACAAGGCAGGTGACCCTGTGTGCATTGTTCTCAGGCCCTGCAGCCAGGGGCCCTCCAGTGAGAGCTGAGCCCGGGGCAGAGCTCTGGGGCCTGGCTGACCTGGCAGGACACGAGGAGGGTGAACTGGTGGGAAATCCCCGGGCTGTGGACACAGGGAGCCTGAGGGGGCTGTCCCGGTCCCACAGCACCACTGCCTACCTGGAACTGGCCCGGGGGAATAGGAAAGGATCCACGTTCTCAGGGTCTGCCCTGCTTCGCATGCTGAAGAACGCAGGACAGATACCGTCCAGGGACGCTTACAGACCAGAGGGCCGTCCTTCACCCACCTGCAGCCTCTCTGCTCCCCAATCTGCAACCGCTGCCCTGCCCTGGGGAGTCCATGGCCTAGGGGGTGTCCATTCCCTACCCGGGACACCGGGGCCTGTGTTTGTGGTCTGACCCTCTCTTCCCTCAGAGTCAGATCACTGGGGTGTCTGGTGTCTCTCTGCCCTGGCTGATGCCCAGAGGCATCTCCCAAAACTGGGTCACCATCCCGAGAGAAGGCAGGGCAGCCCCCACGAGGAAGTGAGACGCCTTCCTTCCAGGGTGGCTCAGGGCTCCAAGGAGAGTCCCCCGGGTTGCACTCCGGCCCTGCGATGTCCTGGAGACAGGAGCACCCTCCCAGGCGTGCCCACTCGCTCTTCCGAGTCACCACAGGGGACAGCATGAGTCAGCACCACCCTTCTCCCCCGACCCTGGGGCACCAGATACCTGAGACAGCTGTAACTCCTCTGCCACCATCTCCTCAAAGACACCGGACCTTAAGGGAAGCCAGGCACAGTGGACACCCCACTCCAACCTGTAGATGAGGGGTCTCTGGACAGGACTAGTGACAAGGCTGACACCACAAGACGGTGACAGAGCGCACAGGAGCCTGCCAGTGGTCCCTCAATGCCCAGGAGGGCTTCTTTTCGCAGAACCAGACTACCCACCCTGACCCTGGCACCAGGCTGAGACATAAATGCCAACCAAAGCACAGCAGGAAGGTGACAGGGGGCACAGGTGACTGGCATAGAGCGGACGGCTAGGACTGTGCCACTATAGGATAACACGTTTCTGCTCTCTACCCCAGGCCTTGCAGTTACCCTGACCGTAGAGAGGGTCAGAAGGATCGACCCAGGAAAGTCACCAGCCACTCAAGGTTTCCAAAAATAGCCCTCTGAGCAGGTCGCAAAGGAGGTCGCAAAGGAGGTCACGGGAACTGCTGACGCGCCTGCCGCCTGCATCCAGGCCTGCCACCCCAGGTGAGATCTGGGGCAGCCCCACCACCCCACATCCCGCCACATGCCTGCTTGCCTCTGTCCTCCCAAGCCTAGGTCCTTAGGGGATCTACAAGCTGGGATGACCAGTCACCTTAAAACCACACATGTCCAGTTGGAGCAGCACAGAGCAGAGGGGAAAGGCCTGGTCTTGGAGCAGATGCAGTGGGTGCCTCACCCCAATCTGGCTTCCTGCTCACAGATCTCCCCACAGAGGCTGCCCCACCTATGCAGCCCATACCTGCCCCTCACTTGCCTGCACCCTCTGCTTCCCAACAGGCCACGGGCCATGGCATCTTTATCTGGCCTGCCAGCATCTCTTTAAAACAGACCAGTGCCCCCAAAAAAGATCTCAGCAGAACCTAGCACCAGTTTTTGCTCAGTATTTGCCAAGGAGTGGTAAGGTCACTGTGATGCTTGCTGGTGTTGGGTTTGACATGGCTTCTAGCTGTGGGGCTGAGACGGGTGGGAAGCCCCGACGGGCACAGGCACTGTGGAGAGAGGCCAGTTTCCAGGCCCCAGCGCCTGTCCTCCATCCCACAGGTCTTAGCCCAATGAGTCAGCAACCTCGTGGACTTTGAAACCAGATTCCAGAGAAAGGAGACAGGTGGGAGGGGACAGATGGGGTGGCCAAGCTCGGGGATGTCCAAGAAAACTGAAAGCCCGGTGGCTGCAGGTCCCCCCAGGCCAGCGCTGGTGCCTGCTCGGGCAGTGGGAGAGAAGCAGGCTCAGCCCCCACAGCGTCTCAGCCTGGCACTTCTTGTAGTCTTGTTCTGCTGAGAGCAGGTGCCTGTCCAGGGCCACCTTGCAGGGGGTTCCCAGGACAAGGTTTCCCAGCTTCTCTTTCTTCTCTTCCTCCTCCTGTGGCTGGCAGCTTGGGGTAATAAGTAACTACCCATCCTTAAGGCCTGGGGCTCTGACGATAAGGGCTTATGAAGCCTATCCATTGGTTATAATTGGCTTAAGATGACCGAGTGGTTAAACTATAAACCTTTTCACTAATTAAAAAAGAAAAAGGGGGAAAAAAAAAAAGCCCAGAGGGGTCTAGGCGGCGGTACCAACCCTACACTAGGAAAGAGCCAAAAGCGTCCATTCCTAGGAAATAGCCTGTTTAGGACCAAACACCCCTTCTACCCCCCTGGCCCTCAGAAGCTGTCCAGGGGGCTCTGCCCGTCTACTGGAGTTCCAAGCATGATCGAACGCTCATCCTTCTCAACCAAGCCCCCTGCCGGAACTTCCCGAAAGCCAGCCACCTGTCACGCAATCCTTCCTCATTGTCTGACTCTAACCTAAACCCCCAGGGATGCAGTCCAAGCCCATTTCCTCTGGTTCCGTCTCCAGCTGGAGGCACACAACAGCTGGCCTTCATCTTCTCTGGAATAAATTGTACAAGAAACTAGCGGCAACCCAGCACAGGCATCTTGGCGTGGATGGTGCTCTTGGCATGGCCGGGAGCTTTCTGCTTCAATAGCCCTCCAATCCCAGACAATCCACTGGAAGACTGAGTCACAACTGCGGACAAGCTTCTGGCACATCCTGATCCCAACGTCACTTGGCAGGAGGCAAGAGGGGAGTCCTGCCCTCCAGGGCAGACCCCGTCTCAGCGCTCAGACCACACTGGTTGTGTCAGGGGAGGTCACAAGTGTGAGGCACAAGAGGATCCCCAAGTAGCCTGACCAAGGGCCCACCATCTCCCTCCAGGTGTGCCAGAAGGCGGAGGAGCCATCCAGGCATAGCTGTCTCTGCGCCTCTCCCTGCATGTTCAGTCCCCCGCCCACCTCCTGTCCCGGCCAGTGGGGCATGGGACGTGACCAGAGTAAGAAGCACAGTGCTGTTTTTGTGCTGCAGGGATGGAAAAGTACAGCCAGGCCTCGCTAGGGCAGAAAGGCTGGATGGACTGAGGTGAGGGGTGTGGTGGGAGCTGAGAAAGCTCCCATCCCATAACCTGGCGCCCAAGACCTGGGCAAGGCCAGCAACAGGAAATGAAAAAGACTCCTGCGGCTCTGGAAAAGGCAGTGGAGGAAAGGTGGGTGGACAGGTCTCCAGGGCGCCGGCAACTCCCCATGTCCACCAGTCCTGGCCTGTTGCTTCATCTGTGAGAAGGAAACACCGCCACGTCCACCCCCGCCACCAGCTCTCAGGGTTCCAGCAGGAGCCCCAAAGAACATGAAGCACAAGCAAGTCAGACATGCTCCCCATTTCTCAACTTGCAGTTTACAAATACTAGGGCTTTGGGGGGCTGCTGAAAGAAGTCAAGATGAAACAACTAGGTCCCCAGGTCACCCAGGGTCAGGCGGGGAGCGGGACCTGGACCTGCTGAGGCTGCGCCCCGAGTCCCTGCACACTTAGCCTCCCATGACAGGAGGGTGGGGACCGGGAGCCCCCTCTCAGGCTTGCCCTGGGTCACTGAGGGACTGAGGACTAGAAAGTTGACCTAGCAGTGATCTCCAGGACACAGCCTGCCCCCCGACCCACGTGCAAAACGAGACTCCTGGTCACTGGTCCCAGGGACAGAGTGGGGACCAGAGGGTAGGGTGGGAGGAACATGGGGCTTCCTTCACCTTCGCTCTGCAGCGGCCCCTGGGCTCCCCCGCTTTGGAGGGATGGCTGCATCCACTTGCTATAAATGTCACAGTTGGCCGGGCACATCCCACCCTGCACCCCACAGCCAAGCACAGGGCAACACACTCAACCTATTTACCCCGAGGAGGACAGGACCAGCACCGAGGACAGACGCTCCTTGCTCATGCAGCTGGGGCACAGTCAACTGATATAGTAGTACTGATGGAGTGCTGACCACAAGCCCAGCACTGAGCAAACGAAGGACGAGACACCAGCCCTGCCCAGGCGGAGGAGCCCTCGGACAGGAGTTTCGTGAAAGAGTGGCAGCCAAGCAGCAGTGAGGTCAGGACAAACCCAGGGCTCACACCACACCCCTTTCCAAGCCCAAGCGACGAGAGAGGAAGAGGGCAAGAAGGCCCCACGGACAGGGAAAACGCAGTTCCAGGACACTAGCAAACCAGCAAGCGGCCAGGCAGAGGCTGCACCTGCTTCACCTGCCCCCTCTCCTCCCATTCTGCTTCCACCCTGGCGTCTTCCTACTTCTTCAGGCCAGGCTCTACCGTAGGCCCTGCCATTTAGCCACCCTCCTCTGTTCTTGCCAGACTTGTGAGGGAGAGAGATACTGTGGGCTGGAGTGTGAACAGGCCAGCAGGAGGATGTGAGACCATGAGCAAAAAACACAGAGATCCCTAGAAGCAGATCTGTGTTTGGGTGGGGGGCTTTTTGAGAGGAGGTTTTTGCGATGTAGTCCAGGCTGGCTTTGAACTCACTCTTGTAGCCACCTCAGATGGAGCCAAGGCTGACCCAGCTGGTCTGCTGGGACCGACTGGGCAAAGATGCTCTGTACCTGCCTTGGATCGGGGATCCTCGATACAGCACCCTTCCTTGGTCTAAGGTGGCCAGCTCTCCACTCTCCCCCCACGACGGGAAGGGAAGACGGCAAGGCACACAGGGAAGCTGGGTGCGGGCACCATGAACCTAACAGAGCCCAGCACTCCAGCGCTGGCCACTACGGCGTGGGTACGATGGGCGCCCAAGGGCTTGGGTGCTGAAATGTAATCCACTCGCTGAGGCATTAAAAGGGCGGAAACCTAATCTGCAGTGGGGCTTTTGGGAAATGGGGATTAGATAAGGTCATCAGGGTGGAGCCCTTATGATTAAATCCTGGTGGCTTTATAAGGAAATCAGACACACACACATGCACGCGTGTGCGCTCTGCCTCTCCTCACATGGCGCCCTGTCCCACCTCGGGGACAGGGCCAGCAAGGCAGACATCACCAGATGCAGCCCCTTGACCCTGGATCAGAACTGTGGGCCCAAACAGACCTCCTTTCTTTATCCGTTTTCCAGCCTGGGGTGCTATGTTACAGGCAAAAGCAAGCAAGCTGACACTGTCCAGAAGACAAATGTTCACCTGCGCAGACCCGCAACTACCAAGCACTGGTGGCTGAAGAACGCAATTTTAATTTACTCATTTTAATTTAAAATTAGCCAGGTGTGGTGGCATAAACCTGTAATCCCAGCACTCAGGAAGCTGAGGCAGGAGGATCATCATGAGCTCGAGACCAGCCTGGGCTACAAAGTGAGCTCAAGGCCAAGCTGAACTACATAGCGAGACCCTGTCTCAAAAAGACAAAAAAATAAAAAATAGCCACAATCACTATATTGTTAATTATGTTTAAAAAAAATAAAATTGCACAATAGCACATGGGTAGTGACTACTATAACCGAGCACAGCCAACCTTGAAGTTCTCCAGGCTCAGGCTGACCCAAGTCACTGTCCACACCATGTTCATGACACATGGCCTTGTGGCTGGCCACAAACTCGGATAATCCTCCTGCCTCAGCCTCCCAAGCACTGGGATTACAAGTGTGTGCCACCACCACCAGTGAGTGTCCAATCTCGTCTGTGTAAGATTTCTGTTCATCTCAAAGACAGCAAAGGTTCTTGGGGCCCTTTGGGACTTCTCGGAGCTAGGAGCAATCAGAGCAGAGGAGTGCCTCTGGTGGACCCTTTCCCACTAGGGACATGGCTGGGCTAAGGAGCTACACACTTTTTCAGGCAAGTGGCAGGTCCAGTATGCAATCTCAAGTCTTGATCTGCAGGGCATAGCCGCCACCACCACCCCGGTTCTCTAGTACCCAACACCCCTGGGCCTCGGTGTTCACAGCATACTTTACATGCTGGCCTTGAGATTGTAGGTCACACTCTGCTGTGGGGTGACCAACATGACACTGGTTTTCAGAGTACATTCTGTGAAAGCTGTATTTGAGCTCTGTGTACCTTCTACATTAAAAATAACCAGTGCAGAAGTAGCAAACAGTTACATGTGTATATTTTGCCCCTTAAAGAAATGGGGGGGGTTGCTATAAAAGCAATGCAACTACATTACAGAAAATGTGTGAGGCAGAGAAAGAAAAAGCCATCAATAATCCTGTCTCCCCAGTGCAGCCCTGTCTGGCTTCTGTTTTTAAATTGAGTTTCTATGACTCAATGCTAACAGAGAGAGCCATACACTTTAACTTGCACCCCTCCCTCAGTCTTGTTTGCAGAATTTGGAGTCTGGCTCCTAACTGAATCACTGAGAATCACTGAGCGGAAAACCACCCTCTCTGGGCCCCAAGCACAATGGCTCCCAAACTAGCTGGTCCAATAATCTCCCAGATCTCGGGCCAGAGCCCATCTGTGTGATCAATAAACACCAGAAACACGGTAAGCCGAGGAGTGGGGGAGAGGTCGGCGTGTGCAGAAACAGAAACTGGCTGCAGGGAGCTCAACATCTGGAGAAATGCTAAGACTCACTGATAACCCCAACGCAGAACATGCAGAGGAAGCCCTAACCACTGACAGCTTCAGCCCCGAGGCCTTCAGAGAGAGGAGAGAGCGTGCAAAGTGACCCCTGTGATTCCGCGGTGGGCCTGGTGGACAAAGGGCCCTTCCAGAACAGGACTTTGACACTGCCCTGCCATGGCCCAGGGGACAGCAGAGCAGCTTCTAGAAAGGCACTGACGTACTTTTGCAGGCAGCCACCCACCTGCCCAAGAAGAACACAGTGTCCCTAGCCAGGGGGCGCCTGGCATGGATGGGAGGCAGAAACTTGGCCTGGCAGGGGTGCTTTCAAGATGGGGAGTGCCTGAGGTCCTTCTTAGATTAGAGGTGGCCTGCTAGAGAGTGTGGTAGCAGCCTCTCAGTTTGGGGGCTGTTGGGAAGAGGCCAAAGGTGAAAAGTTCAGGACATTCATTAATAATTACCCTCTGTGGTAGTGCTGGTTTGGGATCCAGTGGGGCAGAGAGGAGTACAGACAGGGTGAACCCCAGTGCATTCCTCTGTGGCAGGGTGGGGGAGCCCATGGAGCCAAAGGGCTCCAAGGAAGGGAACCCCTAAGCCAGGCTCCGGAGCCTCTGCTGACAGCACCAGTCCAAGCAACTTTTCTACCCTGGAGCACACAGGCACAGACAGTGACATTACCTCCGTGTTAAGGTCCCATCAGCCTCAAAGGCGATGGCATCTAGTATCTGTGAATTCCTACAGCCCTTAAAAGGGCACTGGGCACAGAGCTGACATTCAGTTACTTCCTTGGCCTCAGTGAGCAAGTTCTTGGCTCAGAGGTACAGTGACCTGGCCTACTCACACAGCAAACCCACCAAGCCAGCCCAGGACCCAGCTGTCTTCTAGGGTCCCCAAGGATGAGTCCATCTCATTCCAGGAGACAGGAGGGCTGGGGTAGAGTCCAGGAGGAGTGGAAGGGGCTGAGTCGAAACAATGATAATCAACACCTTCCCTCTTCCTGCCACCCAGGGCATGCTGACCAGACACTCCTGCATCAGCCCGCCCCATCCCGCCTACTCAGCACTTACCCCTTCGAGAGAAACGGCCCATCCACCCACCCAATGCTCAGGAGAGGGAGGGGACTCTGAGAAGTGAAGGGCTTTCTTCCAAAACCAGCGCTGTCAGGATGCATTCTGTGACCTAGGGGGTGAGTTTTATTTGAACAGGACACTGGGACGGTATGTGAACAGGTGCCCACCTCCACCTGGTGCCAGCAGACACGGGAGGAGCAAGAGCTTTGCATTAGACCCACAGAACACCTTTGCCAAAATAAACATCCATGAAGGGCACCCCCTGGAGTCCTCAGTATGTTATGAAGTAACCTGTTCTTCACCCTGTGGGCAGTATCTGGACAGGTCCAGCCACAAAAGAAGTTAAGACTCAAGCTATTTCCTCCCAAGGCTCAGAACAAAGAACAAAGTGCCATCAGGGAGGTTAACCCCAGGAAAGCGAACTGGGGGGATGTGCTAAAGTGAAGGTTTTGCCAGGCACGGTGGCACACACCTATAATCCCAGCACGCGGGAGGCTGAGGCAAGAGGATCGTTGCCAGTTCAAGACCAGTCTGGGCTACAAAGTGAGCTCAAGGCCAGCCTGAACTGCATAGCGAGACCCTGTCTCAAAGAGAAATAAATAAATAACTAAGTGTGAGGGTTTAGGTGGCAGGAGTTGGCAGGTCAATGTGGGGACTCAGACCACCCCTCTACCAGCTCCTTGATTCTTTCTCAGGCTCCAGGTCCCCTGACTCACACATCAAGGGATAAGAGGCAAAAATCAAATCCGTGAATTCAAGGTTAGGGGTCCACAGAGGCTATATAAATGATGGTGAGAGAAAGGGACCAGAGGTGGGGACACAAATGACAGCCTACGGCACCCACCATCTAACCTGGTTTTCCTGATTTAAAAGTTTTAATGCTCAGAATGTCAAACAAACCTACAGACAGTCAGTGTGACCCAGAAGCAGCAGTACTAGGGTGTCAGCCAGTCAGTCCGATGGGCACTTCCTCCTGCATGCCAGGGCAGCGATGTCCGTGCAGGAAACCTGGTCTCAGGGGGAGTAGCTCCTGGCTGAGCAGGCTGGAGATAATGTAGCACACAGAGGTAGCTCAAGGACAGGAGGCTGTGCAACACAGGAGGCCTGGGCTCAAACTGCTACCCACAAGTCTCCTTATCACTTAGCATTGTGTGGCTGGCATGCCATCCCCACCGCTGCCTCCAAAGTCCTCTGTTATCAGGGGATATAAACCCAAAGTTCTTGTTAAAGCTGAAACTTGCCACACACTTCGTGCACAGGGTCCCGGCACGCCTCCCCCTCTTGCTACGCGCAATCATTGGAGTGCAGACAGCAGCTCAGGAAGCACATAGACGACTAAACCACCATGGGCTATTCGGAGGCTTTGGCTCTCAGTCTAAGGGAGGAGAACCTGGAATGTTTTCCAGTTCTGGGGTCATGATATGATCCTCAGGATCCCTGACAGCGAGGTCAGTGACCGAGGGCCGATCAGCAGGTGTGGCAATCACCTTTAACTGACTGGCCTCTTTGGGGCTACTGCTTCCAAGAGGCCTTCCCTCCCTTAACTAACTGCCCCACCGAGCTCTAATTGCTTCTTTATGGCCAAGGGTGTGCAGCCCTCACCTTGGACAAGTTGCATAACGTCTCCCAAAGTCTGGGCCTTGGCTCCAGGAGCCCAGTTAACTTCTAGCCTCACATTTCATGATTTGCTGCCAGGGGAAGGGCCCTAAGCATAAGCCCTCCCCAAGTAACCCCCAAGATGAGGTGGAAAGAGCAACTCAAAGTTCCTGGGGTGCAGACTCCAGGAGAGCAGAGTCCAGGCTGAGGCTGGAGACTCTGAGGAGCAGAGGCCTTGACCGGATCTTTGATCCTTTCTTTTCTGCCCGGGGCTCTGGCTGGCTCAGAAAAACATCCTCCGTTCCCAGCCTACAGCTAAAATTTTGCCTCTTCTCCCAGAAGTCACCAATGGGTGGGATTTCAAGGTCAGCATTCAGTGCAGATTAGGGTATGCAGGAGGCCAAATGGTATAGCATCAGTAGAACTGCTCAAAATATTTTAAAATGTATTTATTTATGGTAGGGCAGGGGCCGGGGATATAGCTCAGTGGCATAAGTGCTTGCCTGGCAAGCGTAAGGTCCTGAGTTCAATTCCTCGAAGAAAAATTTAAAAAGAAAAAATTTATGTTAGGGCAATGCTGGGGATTAAAGTCGGGGCCTCCATGCATGCTGAGAGGTCTCTAATTGGAAGGCAATTTTTAAAAAACGTTTAGCAATGG
This sequence comes from Dinomys branickii, assembly GCA_004027595.1. Classification (NCBI taxonomy): domain Eukaryota; kingdom Metazoa; phylum Chordata; class Mammalia; order Rodentia; family Dinomyidae; genus Dinomys; species Dinomys branickii. Next base: position 18,977 of record PVLD010019707.1, read on the forward strand.
GGTAGGAAGAAAGGCCCATAGACTGGGCCCTGCAAGCTAAATTGACCTGAACCTGGCTCCAGAGACATTCTACCCCCAGCTTAACCACTCTTCGCTGTGCCTCAGTCTCCCACCTAACAAACAAGAAGACTTGTTTGGCTGCCACGGCCCTGCAGAGCCAAGCCCACCGAGGTCACAGGTGGAGCCCTCTAATAAGTGGGTCAGCAGGGACCCTGGGTAAGGGAGTGAGGGTGTGTGGGGCAGAAAGCTGTTTGTCTTCAAGCGCCTCCGAGGGCTGGGCACTGTCGCCCAGGTGCTGCAGGCAACACCCTGAAAACACTTCTGCTCCCTCCCTCCAGGGTCAGCCAGGGGGAAGAAAAGTCCAGTACAGGCTCTGCAGGCACCAAAGGTGCTGTGAGCTATGGCCAGGAAGCTGCCCTCCTGCTGTGCAAACAGCGAGGGCTTTCCCTGCTCCCTCTCAGAAGGCACTGGGGAGCGGGCACGTGTTACCGCCACCCGTCCCAGCTATGTGCCTGTCTTCTTACTCTCTGCAGCACAAGGTCTGAGGACAGTCCCTGAAACATTGGACGAACCAGGGCTCCTTCTCCTTGCCGCGATCCTCAGACTGGTCTGAGTGCACAGCATGCACGTGCCCGGTAAAGGCCACATGCTTAGCAAACAGCTGCTGCTGCACGAAGGCCTGATGTGTTTGCCTGCTGTCAAGTCCCTTGAAAGCAGAAATCACAGGCCCTTTCCAGCACCTCGCCTAGGAAGGAGGACAGGCACCTGCTCACTGCCCTGGCTGACAGGAGATGCCTCTGCCACCACCATCTCGTGTTTGGGAGAATTTACAAAACAAGGGATGGGTTAGGTTAGAGGACAGGGCTCCCACAGATACACAGACCGAATCAGGAAAGGTGTTTATGCTGCGCAGTGCCCCAGCCAAGGGACAACGACAAGCTGGATGGCGCCCGAACTGCATAGTGAGACCCTGTCTCAGGGGAAAAAAAAAAAAAAAGACCCAGGTAGGGCTTGGAAACCTGTCCTTGCCAGGCACAGAAAGACAAGCGGCACAAGCTCTCACTCGCATGGAAGCTAAGAAAGTGCCCAAGGAGAGTGGGACAGTGGTCTCCAAGGCTAGGAAGGTCATTGAGAGGAGGAATGAGCTCTTGTGGTCCTCAGCACAGCCACGTGACCAAAGATTACGATTTATTACACACTTTATGAAGAACCAGAAGACGGGAGGCTCCAGACAACGGCAATAAGCACATGGAAGTGCTAGCTGCCCAGTTTTGATCATTACACACTATATACATGTACTGAGTTATCACACGGTATGCCATAAAAATGTACAGTTATTATATGTCAATTTAGAAGAACTAAAATCTCTCCGTACCCAGCCCCACAGTATGTGGCTTGAAGGGGCGTGGGGCATGTGGACTCAATTCAGTCATGGCAGCCTCCTCCTTCAACAATTCAGAGCCTGGAAAACCAAGGGCCACAGGGTGGACCTGGCTTCATCGTGTTGGCCATGACCTTGACCTCTGCTGATCGGACTTCAACCCTGAAGCTCTACACACCTTTGAGACCCCTCTAAGCCTAGCTCCCTGCAGAGCACCGAGCACAACACTGCAAGCCACAGAGCAAGACGAAAGCCTCCCAACGTACTGGGTATCTCTAACACAGGCCTGGGGACAGGCAAATGTGGCTACTGTTCATGCCGCATTCTTACCAACTGGGCCTAATTGAACAGGCACTGCCAGCCCTCAGTGAATGGAGGAACCTGGAAGGTAAAACCCGGCCAGCCTCAGAGCACAAGCCAGGATGCAGGCAAAACCGGGGCCTGGGTTAGAACAAGCTTTTCCCAGCACTGCGGCTCGGATAAAGGCTTCCTTGTACCCAGCCCCAGCTGTCACATAGACAAACCAGGGGCTCTGCACTGCACCTCCTCCTCCAGGCGTGGCTGGCACCGGGCAGCCCACAGGGCCAGCCTCCAGCTACATGAGCAACCACGTGGAGAAGCTCCCCTGCCAGGCTCAGGACAAGCATCCCCTCGTAGGAGGGACCTGGCTAAGCAGCTGCTGCCAGATTATAGGGGGCCCCGGGGATGGCAACAACCCTGCCCAAATAGCTCAGCAGAAAAATCTAAGCATTTAGATGGAGAAGAAAAAGAATGCACATTTCAAAGACAATCAAGGAACCCTGGGTACTGAGGGCGCTCTAGGAGGGCCCAGCTCTGACCTCAGAACCTGTGTGGCCACCACTCCTGGGGGCACCTGGGGTCCAGGAATCCTCCAAGAGAAAAACCTTAACAGAGGCTTGGGTCTGGAAAGGAGGGAGAAGTAAACCAGCTACATTTTCAGGAGCAGAACCATCACTCTTGGGGGGCGGGAAATCATAGGTGACTGTAAGGAGGAGTTTGACAGATTTTATCAACCTCCCCTGTCCCCATCTCCAGATCGGGAGCTCAGTGCATGGAGGGCCCTTCAGGAAGGTGTCAGTCAGAGACAGGGCCCCCAGAGAAATGGGATACAGGACAGCAGAAACGACTTAGCAAGCCACCTGCCACACGCACCAGTCTAACATGTTAGCACTGATTCTAGGGAGACTCTGTACTACAGACCCATTTCGTGGATGAGATGACTTGCTCAAGGTCACATTGGTCAGCACTCCGGGAGCTCAGCCCAGTGCACCCTACGCCTCTGAGGAGGCCACAGGCGCCCGGTGTTTCTCCACTTCTCTGCCTCTGCTCCCTGCTCTCCCCCACTTTCATGCAGCCTCAGGTAGAATGGCTCTGGAGCAAGGGCTTCTGTGGGCCATCCTGCAGCTTCTGCTCTGAGGTCACAGGAACCCACTGCAAAGGGTGGCTGAGTGAGGGTCGGCGAGATGACCAACATCGACATGGCCTGTGGCCCACAGTTCCCTCGCGTCCCCACTTGAGGCTGTCAACCCCTGCCGCAGCCGTCCCTCCTCTCACAGCCAGGACCGAAGCCCAATTCAGCAAGGGAGGCAGAAGGGAGACAGGCAAGGCGCCTGGCCTTTGGGTTCCTGGACAGGAAGAACAGCCTCAACTCCCGGCCTCCAAGCCTGGGTCAAGGAGACACCTGTAATGGCCAGGCACCCCTAGAACGTGCACAGGACTGCTGACCACAAACTCACCTTGCACCTCTGCCATCTGCAAGCCCAGAAGTAAAAATCTATCTCCGCCTGGTGCATACCTGGAAAACCCCTAGCGCCATTCCTGAGGCAAAGTCCAAAACAGTTTCCCGACCTCTGCCTCCAGATTCAGGGCTCTCGGAGGGCAGAGGCTGGGTTCATGTCGGCAGCCAGAGCCCCCACAGACATCAGGAAACAGGAACTGAGCTCTCCAAGGCCCTCCGACCCTGGTCCCGCTCTCCCGCCTTTACCATCTGCAGCGCATCACTCAGCACTTGGGACCGTATTTCCCCTCCTGTCACCGCAGAGGCCCAATTTCCTCTCCCCGGCAGGCCAAGCTGGGGCTAACGACCCTCCAGCTTCTGAGGCCGCTCAGCAGCCAGAAATCACTGATGGGCAGCAGGGAGGCCACTCTGTGCTGCCCTGCCCCTGCCCCTGCCCCGGCCTCTGAGTGCTGGGGGTTGGGGTAACCCCTCACAAAAAGCCTTGAGGCCTCAGGAGTGCTGCAAGCTGGACATGGCACCCCCCCATTCTCCCACAGGGGTGGCCAAACACAAAGGCTGTCTCTGTCTCCGGATAGGAAGAGAGGAGCTGGGGTGAGGGGCTAGGCCGTCAGCCTCTAGGGCTTTCTGGGACCTCACCCCACCCCGGAAATCATCAGAAGGAAAAAGTACTGCAGACAGCTAAGCCCAGTAGAAGTATTATAGGCAGTCAGACGGGGCTGGGCCCTCAAGAGGTCAATGCATAAGACAACTGGCTGGAGGAGCATTCACTGAAGGCCAGGCTTCAGGAAAAAGAGCTACTCACTCACAGGCAGTGACTGATATTCTAAGCAGGCATCAGTCACTTTGCCATAGAGGACAACCCTCCTTAAGTTACCCCTGCCAGGAGAGTCCTTCTCCCTCCCAGGAGCACTTGCTAGGGGACTTGCTTCCCATCTTGATCCCCATTTAATCAGTATTACCCAGGGGCTATGCTTGTTGTAACCTTCCTGGTTCACTATAGTCTCGTCCCACCTCATGCGCATCTTGGATTTCCTATTGGGCCAATATTACCTAGGCGACTGCGCTCGTAATCTTACTGATTGATTATATAGTGCTGCCCCAGCGTAAACCCGCCTTGCCTCCTAGCTTTGCTCAATAAACAGCCTTGAGAAGCAGGGCTGCTGGGAAACCCACTTTCCGGGCCCCCTTCTGTTCCTCTTAGATAGAGGTTTTCTTTCTCTCAATAAATTCTTCCTACTCTTTAACCACTCCTGTTCCTAGAATTCATCCCTTGATTTCAGAGAACACAAACTCAACTCTCCAATATCAAGCAGGTTGGAAGTTTCTTTCCCCTATAACAAGAGGAAGTCGGAGGTGTCTGATAGGTGTCCTATCAGAACACTCGGGATGAGGGAGCTACCCACAGCAACTCTCAGGTGGAATCTTCCACTTTTGTAAGTTACAAATGACTGTAAAGGAAAAGGGACATTTCACCCACGGCCCTACTTGAAAATCCACAAAAGTGTGATGCGGCTTCAGATTCATTGCTTAGACTTAGAAGGGCTTCAGTATCTGACCTGCACTTTTCTGGCCTGTGGTTTCTTTGCAGCAGGACAACCATGTACCCCAGAGGCTACAGGCTGGAGCCACAGCCTCTCATCTTCTAGTGCTTAATTAAAACATTTAGGTGAGCTGGATGTGGTGGCGCACACCTGTAATCCCAGCGCTTGGGAGGCTGAGGCAGAAAGATCCTTGAGTTTGAGGCCAGCCTGCACTACATAGTAAGTTCAAGGCCAGCCTGGACTGTACAGTGAGATCCTGTCTCAAAAATAAAATAAAATTCAGTTGATAGACACCCCGAAGTGAGCTCTTTACATCATTTGGCAGTTCTGTTTTTAATTGAAGAGTCCCCATCCTGTTTTCCACAGTGGTTGTACCATCTTATGCACACCAAGAGACAAAGACCATGTGATTCAACACATAAGAGGTATCTTAAGTGGCCAAATTCATAAGACACAAAGTAGGAGGGCAATTACTGGATAGAGAAGCAGACTTGTTTCAAGGGTATACTTTTGGTTTTGCAAAATGAAAAAGTTCTGAACATGTGTTTCACAACAGTGTGAATAGTTATGAATAGTTAACACTAACTACTGTCCTATAATCCCAGCACTCAGGAGGCTGAGGCAGGAAGATCACCTCGAGTTCCAGGCCAGCCTGGGCTACTTACTGAGACTCTGTCTCAAAACAAAAACAAAAACCTTGTTAAGACAGAAAGTTTTACATTTGTGGCTTACAATGGACACTATTCAGGGCTGAGGAGCAGCTTAGTGGTGCAGGATATGCCTAGTGCATGTAAGGCCCTGGGCTAGCATCAAGAAGCCTGAGAAGTTCAAAAGCCTGCCACAGCTGTGTGGGGACCTCGCAGCCCCAGAGCTGGACGCAGAGTATCTAGAAGTGGCAGTCCCAGGTAGATGAAGCAACCCTGCTTCAAAAATCCAGAATGCTGCATCATCTGAAAGTCACAAAAAAATCTTGCACACGATTCACGTATGTCAGGTCACAATCAAAACACAGGGGCACTAAAAGTATTGTATAAAATTACCTACAGGTCACATGATAAGGGGGTACATACCATTTACTACTCAGAACCCACCCCAAAGATATCTCATTATGCAAATATTCCAAAATGTTAAAACAATCCAAAACACTTCTGAGCTGAAGCATCATGGGTAGAGAAAATCCAACCTGTGGTGGCAGGTTTTGGTTTGGTTTTGAATTTTTTGAGAAAGAGTCTCGCCATGTAATCCAGACTGGTTTTGAACTCACCATGTAGCCCAGGCTGGCCTCAGACTCAAGAATCTTTTCTGCTTTAGCCTCTGGAGAGCTAGAACTACAAGTGTGTAGTGTCATTCTCAGTTTGTGGGGTTTTTTTTCCCCCAGGAAATAAACTCAGAGACCACTGAGCTATATACCCCAAGCCCATTTCAAAAATGATTTTTTGCTGGGCATAGTGGCACACACCTGTAATCCAAGCACTCAGGAGGCCATCAGTTCAAGGCCAACCTGGGCTACATAGTGAGTTCAAGATCAGCCTAAAATACAGAGTGAGACAATGTGTCAAAAAAAAAAAATTCTTTTTTTCTTTTTTGAGACAGTCTCACTAAGTTTCAGAGGCTGACCTTCTCATCCTCCTGCCTCAACCTCCTGAGTAGCTGGAATTACACCCTTGAGCTAACTGTTAATGAGGATTTACTATGTGACAACACTATTCCAAGCAAGACTTCAGAGGCCACCCCAGAGTCTTCAGGCACACAATTCAGTGATGACTGCTTTTCCAAGAATAGCTGAGCTCCGCAGTGGTGCACTTGGAGAAAGATCCCTGGCTGGGAGCAGCATGTTCTGTATCCATGAGAAGCCATCCTTGGCGAAGACATAGGCCAGTTCTCTCCTTACTCTAGGATCCTCGGGACTTGGCGACATCTCCAGAGATGCGCCTTTACCTCCTCCACTTCCTAAATGGAGCCACAGAAGGAGGCAGACAAGCAGGCAGATGCACTTAGGGGTCTTCTCCTGCAGTCCCACCTCACGTTTCCTCCCTCTCACCCCAGATCCGGCCAGCACCACAGACCCTGCACCCAGACTGGTACACACACTCCCTTGGGGCTTCTGTCCCAAGAGCCACGCTCCTCTGCTCCCCAAATCTTACACTTCCCTGTCTCTAATCCCCCAACACAGCCACATACAGAGTTCAGAGCTGAGCCCAATCTGCCAGCAAACAGCCAAATTCAAGATGAAAGCCTTTGGCCCGAGGTCAGGGCCAGCCAAGCGCAGCATCCGAAACCCGGGAGGATTGTGTTTCTCTTAAACACCAGACTATAAATAGGGCAAAACCCCAGGAAAATACTTAAAAGCAACAATCATCACTGCCACCCCCTTCCAGCCTGTTCCTTTAAGATTCCCCCAGAACCTTTCAACACTTGCAAATTTCTACCCTCAGTGACTGTTCTCAATTACTGTGCAGTGTATAATCATCCTAAGAGCTCTAGGAAAACTCTCAAAACAATTTAATAAAAATTCACTTTCCACTGGGGCAGTTAACAAAGGTGGGTTTATCGGTTTGTGTTGCTTTGTTTGATTTTTATTTTATTTTGGCAGCCCTCAACTTCGAGTGGATCATAACTAACAAGCCATTAGGAAGGGACCTTTTCTTCCAATTGCTCACAAAAACCCAAACTGGCCTGCTCTTCCCTGCTGCAGTCTGAGACGGTGAGAATCCAACCTGGAACTGATGATGTGAGGCCTCTCAGATCCTTGAGAATCAAAAGATCTATTGTGTTCCTTTCACTTACAAAGGCAGTTAAGGGACTGGGGGTTTTACAGTTTCCACCCAGGCTTGAAAAAAGGTGGGGAGGTAGGGGGTGTGTTCACATTAACCCTCAACTCTCCAAAAAGTTCTGTGTACCCCATCCCAGGCATTTTGGTCAGATGTAAACATCTTATGTGTGATTCTAGTTTGCCAATTTGGGAAGGAGAGTGCATGTTAGTAACAGGATGTCAGAACCTCCAAACTGGAATGGCCTTACTACGGCTGCAGCAGGGTGTGTTCAGCACCAAGAGCTCAGAAAGTGGGCGGACAACACAGACACCTCTGCAGTATGACGATGCACTTAAGTGCTTAGGAGGGGGTGATGTCCGTGAGGGCCAAGAAGTTTCTGGGAAGGGGCTACCCTCTTTTTTTATCCTTGTCCCACCAGGCGTAGTGACGCGTACCTGTAATCCCAGCACTCAGGAGGCTGAGGCAGGAGGATTGTTGGGAGTTTGAGACCAGCCTGGGTTACAAAATGAGCTCTAGTTCAAGGCCAGCCTGAACTATAAGGAGAGACCTTGCCTCAAAAAGACTGAAAAAAAAAAAATCCTTATCCCTAGCTCAGTGCTCAGAACTCAGTGAGCACTTAATGCTGTGTGCCGGGCATGGTGATGCACACCTGTAATCCAGCACTTGGGAGGGTGAGGCAGGAGGATCGTTGCAAGTTGGAGACCAGCCTGGGCTACAAAGTGACTTCAAGACCAGTCTGAACTGCATAGTAAGATCCTGTCTCAAGAAGATAATCAATCAATCAATAATAAATGCTGTGGACAGGCTGGGGAATCCTCAGTAGCAGGCAGCGGGCTTGCTTGGCATGGTCAAGGCCCTGGGTTCCACAAAAAATAAAGACATAAATAAAACAATCCTTGACACGTCCCCACGACACCTGAGACCTGAAAGCCGCCTCTCCTACATGAGGCTGGGTTACTTACAAGTCACATCCTCTTCTCCTCACCCCCCTCATTTGTGGGGCAGTCTCAGAGAATACATGAGTATACATAAAGTGCTTAACCAAAGTGCTTGGTGCTAAGCGGGTGAGCTCAGTCCCCTCCTGTTTATGATCACGGTAAGCCACAGGCACGAGGCTGAGAGGGGCTGCCATTCCTTCCCTTCAGCTCAACCCTCTACTTTCAGGGGGACTTGTGCAGGGAGGGGCTTCCAAAAGGTCAAGTGCAGAGGGCTGAAGTGACACGTTACTTTGGTCCCACAGGCAGTGCCGGGCCAGGGGGGCTGCACCTGGGAGAAGCCTGTATGCAATGTCTGTTCTGGAGAAGACAGAAAAGAGAATTTCCCAGCAGGCCAGAGTGCAACTGAACCAATTTACCGGGCTCACTCACAGAGTAACAATTCAGCCACTTCACAGGTCCAGGAGGGGCACCAAGGCAGACCAGGGTACAGGCTCGGGGGAGGCCTGTGAGTACCCTCCAGGCCGTGCCTCTCATGTCTCTGTGGCCACCTGAACTTCTCAGAGCGTCAGCAGCTGCCTTATCTGAAGGCAGAATGTCCCCACGAAGAGTAGCAGAAGTACTGCACTCCAGAAGCAGCCTTCCTCACTGCTCAATACACACCAGAGGCAGGTGACCTGGTGCTCTCTGTCTTGCTTACGCCTCTCTTTTCCCAGAGGCTCACTCAGCCCTGGTTTTGCAGATGAGAAAAGGAGGCAAAGGTAAGTTAACTGGCTTGCACAGGGACACTGTCAGGCCACATGGCAAAAGCAGCTTGTGCCCTGTCTCCTGAAAGGTGCCCTGTACAACGCCCAACACAGAGTGCAGGTACCGCAGTTTACCACAGCAAACACTACTGTCCCTTGCAGGGGGGCCTCTGCAATACCGAAAAGAGATGAAAAGCAGCAAGAGGATGGGACAGCTGGCCGGTAAAAGTCTGACACAGCAAGGGCTGCAGTAAGGAATCAAGATGGTTCCGAAGGCAGAAAGGAGGGCGACCGCCTGGCCTCAACCCTGGGAACTGAGAAAGCCCACCGGGTAAGCAAGGAGGAAGTGCCTGAAGACTTCAGAGGTATTTCTAAAGAGAAGCCATTACCCCCCTTTCTCACACATTTGAAAAGAAATACAATTTGTCAAGTAAGAGAAACAAATCCTAACCCAGGCTGCACCCCCACCCCGGCAATTCCTAGAGTGGCTCGGGTAGGGTCACAAGGCAGTTCAGGAGCAGGGACACAACACAGACTCTCAGGTGGAAGATGCCCAAGCAGCCCAACAAGAAAGAAAAAATTTTTTAATTTTCCTTAAACCAGTTTCCTGAGACTGAGGCACTGCCCCAAATCACAGATCTGAAACCCTGGCAAGGCAGATTTCTGCACATTAAAACTCCTGCTGGCAAAGGCTTCCACTGCTTTTCACTTCCTGGGTTTTTTCCTATGAAGGGAGGGGACAGTCCCAGTTACAGTTGATGAGGTGTTTTTTTTTTTTTTGGTTGTTGTTTTTATTTTTGGCTGGGCATAAGGACAGAGGTGTTTATGTTCAAGGACTTATCTGTAATCAGTGTCCAAATCAGACTGGCCTAATGCCCAAATCCTTCTAAAAGTTATCTAGCCAGTAGTGGTGGTGCTTGCCTGTAATCCCAGCACTCGGGAGGCTGAGGCAGGAGTTCGAGGCCAGCCTGGGCTACAAAGTGAGCTCAAGGCCAGCCAGAACTGCAGGGCGAGACCCTGTCTCAAAAAGACAAAAATAAATCAATAAATAAAAATTACCTACTTTGGGGTGGGGGGGGTAATTGTTGATAGATCTGGCAAGACCTGAACATAAAAGATGTCTTGTCTGAACACCTTAAGGAAACCGTCTAGCCTCCAAAGCTACCACCACCAGCTGCACCCGGCTGCCTAACCCCTGGGCCACCTCCTTCCCTTCTCCTGTTTTGAAGTTTATTTTCCCACATCTAGCCTTGAATTCTTTCCTTCCTTCCCCACAGGAGCAGCAGCGCCAAGAGGGAAACACCCCGAGGGCAGCTCAAGGCTTTAGCATCCTCCCCTCCCCCCCAAACAAAGCCCCAGGGCAAACTAAACAAAAACTCTCCTCCGGATGGATTGCTTCCTCAAGGGAAATCATAAAGCAACCCCTCTCCCTACAGCAACACACACAAGATACCCCACAGAAAGAACCCGCGCGCTGTTCCAGAATTCCTGCTGGAAGAGCGGCAGAACAATCCAGTGTCTTCTGAAGCTTTCTCCCAAACTCCCCTCCCCTCACCCTGGACACTGCCCCAGCACAGGACACGCCACACGGAACCTGTCAGCCCTTCCACCGGTCACCAGAGAGCTGTCTACAGGTCCTGCTGCAGAGAAGCATCTAAATGCTCATTTCTGCAAATGTCCATCTGGTCTGGGAACAAAAAGAAGGTAGTACTGGCAAGCGATCATGTTTTCCAAATGCCTTTAACCCTACAAAGTACAGAGCAGGAGAGAGAAACAAAGGTGGGTTCTTTTCCATCCCACATATGGGGAAATTGAGGCACTAAATGAGAACACAGCATTAGAGAGCTGCTGTAGATTAAACATCTCTTGGCCGGGCATGGTGGCACAGGCCCATAATCCCAGCACTCGGGAGGCTGTGGTAGGAGGATCTTTGCGAGACCACCTGGGCTACAAAGTGACTTCAAGGCCAGCCTGAACTGCAGAGCTAGACCCTGCCTCAAAAAGACAATAATAATAATGAGGAAGAAGAGAAGAAATAGAAAACAAACAAAAGAGAAAAGAAGGAAGGAAGGAAGGAAGGAAGGAAGGAAGGAAGGAAGGAAGGAAGGAAGGAAGGAAGGAAGGAAGGAAAGCTGGGACAGAGCAAGAGCTGGTCCCCAGAGTGGCCCAAGGCCCTAGGTAGCATGGCCACCCCAGTCTCCCCAAGAAAGGTCAGTGCACTCACTAGGCATGTGTGCCAGAAGAGGTTCCCAATGCCAACCCTGGAGTAGCTGCCCTCACCACCACCAACTGCACCTGGCTGCCTAACCCCTGGGTCACTCACCCCCTTCCACACAGTCCTTCCGCCCTGAAAAGGGACGACAGGGTTTTGGTAGCTGGTGCAACCTGGTGCTTTCACGAAGTTTAACTCCAAGCCCTTGAGGAATGTCTCCGAGAGATAAGCCTTCCTGGAAACCTAACCTCGTCCCCAACATTCCAGCCACCCCACCAGCCTTCATTTCGTGCGCTCAGGCCCGAAGGGGCCCCCGGCTCCAGCGGAGACAGGCAGATTTTGGCTAGAGCTGGCTTTGCGGGGAGGCCCTTGCACAGCTCCGCAGGGTTCAGAAGCCGGGCAGCGAGGCACTGGCCCCGGAGCGGGGAAATGCAGACGAGAAGGGTGGCACCCGGCTCGGCTCCCGGACTCCGGGAGCGTCTCCAAGAAAAGATAAACGCCTTTATCCGCCCCACAGCCTCCCTCCAAAGAGGGAGGCACCCACACCGCGCCACCCCGGGCCCCAGTTCACTTGGGAGTCAGCCCCAAGTTCTCTTCCCAGGAGAGACAGAATCTCCGCGCGCGAGCGACCCCGGAGTCCCGCGCCGAGAGACGCATCCGGGAGGGGACTTGTCCTTCCGTCACTCCAGGTCCTCCTCCAGGGACTGAGGGTCATCAGAGCCCCAAACAGCCTCAAGTATCTATGGGGGTACCGGCAGCGGCTCACCTGCAGGATCTTGTCCAGGCCCTCCTGGCTCAGGCACGGGAACTCCCGCTGGAGATGCAACTTCTGGGTGTAATAGTTTTTCTTGGTCTCCTTCCAGTGCGGCTCCTCCAGCACTTCGAAGATCGCCGCCCCGATGGCCAGGTAGAAGATGATGGCCGAGGTGAGCAGAGGACCCCGGTCCACCATGGCTCTCGGGCAGCCGCCTCCTTCGGAAAGCTCCTTCTAGCCCCCGCGCTTCCACAGCCGCCCGCCCGCAGCCTCTGCAAACAGCTGTTTGAATTTGGAGCTCCGCATGCGCAGTGCCCTGTCCCCCCCGGCGCCGCTCCCGGGACAAAGTTGCCGGGCCAAATTGGGCCACTGATCTCGAGAAGCTGCGCGGCGGGGCGAGGTCGGCAAACACCAAGGGGAGTCGAGGGGGCGCGCCGAGCCTGTTGGGCGTGAGAAGCCGGGTAAACGGAGGTCTAACTCCGAGGAGACGCTTGTATCTCTCTCGAGCGCTCCAGCCGTGTGCACCTCACCCGCCTCCGCACGCTTCTTTAACCAGCGCCAAGCTCGCTCTGCCCGCCCGCGCTACACCCTGGCGGGGGAGGGGCCTGGCGCCCCGCCCACCGCACGCCCTGCCCCGCGTCGGCCCCGCCCACCGCCGGCGTCTTGGTGTCCGAGCCCAAACCGCGAGGTGAGCTCCGCGAGCGACGTCCGCGGGCCGCGTCCCCTCCGCGCTGCGCTGTCCACCAAGACCTTCGCACCCCGCGGCACCCGAGCTGATTGCTACCGTGGATGTATTAACTAAGACGATCGTGCACCTTATGGCTGAGGTCAGGAAGGCAGTGCTATTATTGTCATTGAATTTTTATTTATTGGTGTTCCTTCCAAGAAAGCCAGACTCGAGTCTCTTCTTGACTCTCGTTCGCGCCCCTAAAATCCTGGGGGAAGGGGTCTAGGAAAGGGGCTGCAGGAGCTAGGGGCAATCCGAGATTGGAAGAACTCATCCGGCCACAAACCCAGGAATGGCTCCTCCCTCCCCCCAGTCTCACCTGCCCTGCTGTGACTCCCGCATCTGGAAGGCGCAGCCGGGAGGCAGCCGCGCTCTCCCTGCACCGGAAACGCTTAACCTCTTTCATAAGCTCAAGCCTATTTAAAATTGCAACACCCCTAGAGAAATGTCCGCTGGGGAGGTGCGGAGTCGGCTTTGTTCCGGATGGACACGCAGTGCCTGTTGCATAGTAAACAGTAAACGTGCGCCACGAAGCGGCGAGTGGACTTGTCAAAGGCACGCTCCCGGGTTGTTTTTCCCACACCTAGCCTCGGTGTGTCTGTCCCCCCAGGCAGTACCTGTCATCAGATCCGTTCCCGGCCAGGAAACGGAAGCTGAGGAAGGGGCTAGTTCTTTCAGTGTCTCCGCCAGCCCCCAAGTCAAGAGGGACACACTCCTCCCAGTGCTCTGGCCCCGGCCCGGTCTGGCTTCTTGGCCTCAGAGAGGGCAAGTGTGCAGGGCTGAAGTCCGCTTGTCCCCTGCTCCAGGGCCAAGGCCTTTTATTTCCAGGGGAGGGGGTGGCCCTCTATCGCTGTCCAAGTTAGAAGGAAGTTATCCAAGGCTCTTCAAATCCTGCTGCAGCCTGAGGGCTACAGGGGTGCAGTTTGAGGGGTGGCTCTGGGTCTGCAGATGCTTCTGCCTTTTGTGGCTCCCTGTGCATGCCCTGAGGAAGACCCCGACAGATTCCTCTCCTCTTACCCTTGCCCACTCCTGCCCACACGGCACCCCTACCATGACCTGACCCCAACTCCACGCACAGCTGACGATGCAGACCAGGCTCCCTGACTGCGCTGTGGTGCTGGATAGGGCCCCTTCAGCCCGGTGGGGTGAGTGGGTTAGTTTGGGAGGCCACAGGCTCCATAGGGGAAGGGAGGTTTACCTTGGCAACAGCCAGTAATTAGACGTACCTTTGAGAGGCTTGGCCTTGCTCCCCAGCTCTGGCAAAAAAGGGGGCTAGGGGGCTGGATTCAGCTGGGTCCTCTCAGGAGGAATCAGCACAATAGGGAAATTAGGCAATTTCTCCATTAGGCAATAGAAACAGGCAATCAGTTGCACAAAAGGATCCACATCCGGCTTTGTTTCTTCCTCATCTTAACCAGGTGAAAAGATTATACTCTTGGTAAAATAAACACCATAAAACCTTTCCTAGGCCGGGCATGGTGGTACACACCTGTAATCCCAGCACTCAGGAGGCTGAGGCAGGAGGATTGTTGTGAGTTCGAAGCCAACCTGGGCTACAAAGTGAGCTCAAGGCCAGCCTGAACTGCATAGCGAGATCCTGTCTCAAAAAGTAAAAAAAAAAAAAAAAAAAAAAAAAGAACTTTCCCAGGCTCACTGAAACACCGTTACTGTTTACAGGTGCTCCTACATGTACAGTGGGTTTATGTGGAGAGAAATCTGGGCTTATGTAGGGAGAAGTCCATTGGAATTTTAGGTGGAAGACATCAGAAATTGAAAATGCACCGAGCATGGTGGCACATGCCTGTAATCCCAGCACTTGGGAGGCTGAGGCAGGAGGATCGTTGTGAGTTTGAGACCAGCCTGGGCTACAAAGTAAGCTCAAGGCCAGCCTGAGATGCATAGGCAGACCCTGCCTCAAAAAAGACCAAAAGAAAAGAAAAAAAAGTATGTCATACCCTAAAGCTTCCCAACACCATAAGTTAGCACCATGATACTGTATGCTGATGGGTATGGATGGCTTCCCCTTGATACCCAGAGGTTAACTAGGCACTATGGCTCTGAGCATACAGTACTACTAGTCTGGGAAAGGATCAATATTTAAAGTATAATTTCTTTTTCTGCGAAGAGAGCAGGATCTCACTATGTAACCCATGCTGGTTTTGAGCTATTAGCCTAAGCTGGCCTCAAATTCATAGCAATCCTCCTGCCTCAGCCTCCGAAGTGCTGGGATCACAGGTATGAGCCACCACACTCAGCTTCAAGTACAGTTTCTGCTGAAAGCATGTTGTTTTGGCATCATTGTAAAGTTAAAGGCCAGTAAGTTTAACCATGTTAAGTCAGGTACAACCATTTCTGTTCAGGAATATTTCTATTTATGTTAGTTTTCCTCTGACAATCACATCTGATTCAAAAGAGGTATTTAACTCAGATGGTAACACATGCACCAGCACTTGGGAGACTGAGGCAGGAAGCCTGCCACAAGTTTGAGATCAGCCTGGTCTACATAGTAGGTTCAAGGCCAGCCTGAACTACATAGTAGGACCTTGCCTCAAAACAAAAACAAAACGAGCTAAACAAATAAGTAAAAAACAAAAAGAAGTACATAAAAAAGTCATGAAGAACATAAATTGATTCAATATTACAATCACTTGAAAACTTTACTTCCTTATTTAAAAAAAGGTTCTATAGCTCTCGAATAGTCAGTAAGTTCTTTATTTATTTATTTATTTTTATGGTCTTTTTGAGACAGGGTCTCTCTATGCTGTTCAGGCTGGCCTTGAGCTCACTTTGTAGCCAGGCTGGCTTCGAACTCACAGCGAACCTCCTGCCTTAGCTTCCCGAGTGCTGGGATTACAGGCATGCACATGCCTGGCAATAAATTCTATTTTAATATTTTTTTCATGTTGCAACGGTATCAAATGTCTTCCAATGTAGCTTGCATTATGAAAAATTACCAATTATTTTATAAACTTGCTGTATTTCTAATGCATCATTTGGAAACTTAGGAGAAATCTCTTAAATTTTCACATCCAGCCAGGTGTGGTAGTGCACATCTATAATCCCAACACTCAGGAGGTTGAGGCAGGAGGATCAAGGCTGAGTTCAAGGCTGGCCTGGGCTATAGAATGAGTTCAAAGCCAGCCTAAACTGCATAATGAGACCCTGTCTCAAAAACAAAACAAAACAAAAAAAATTTTCACATCCACAAATCCTCTACTTAATTAGAAAGGTTCCTGAGCATGATAAGTTCATTTAGATAACCAATCTTACTGCTTGATGCTACCAAAAATAAAAAATCACATAACAAAATTAAGTCACAGAGCAATAAAATGTTTATACTAAAAAAGTAGTGAAAGTAATATTACAAAGCCATAAAAATGAAAATTTGACCTGTTCTTAACATGAGTGAACCTTGATGATATTACCCAAGTGAAATAGGCTGGTTACAAACAGTACTGCATGACCCCACTTACATGATGCAGCTGAAGTAAAGAAACTGTCGGGGACTTCCGGGAAGATGGCGACCGGGTAGGCAGCAGAGAGAGAACCTCCCAGAGGATTACCACCCAGACAATGGAATATAGCAATACGAAGACAGAAAGGAGAGAGGTGTGTACCCTGAACCCAAGAAGGATCTGAAATGGAAACTGAAGCCCTAGGAAAGACCAAGCAAAACCTCTCCTGGAGGAAAGGATCGGAGGGCTGCCACGGCACAGTCGGAGGGAGAAGAGACGGAGAAAGAGGAAGCCACTGCTTCAAACACACTCTTGGCCCAAGCCCTCGTTCCAGCAATCGCAGCTTCAGCTTCGGAGACCCACGCTCATGGAAGCCTCCCGACTCGGCCAGGGGAGAGCGGAGTTCCAAGAGCTGGTCCAGGTCTGGAGAGGAGAGGGCGCAGCCAGGAA
>PVLD010019708.1:0-35685 GCA_004027595.1 Dinomys branickii
AAATACTTAGGAATCAATCTAACAAAGAATGTGAAAGATTTATTCAGTGAAAACTACAGTACTCTGAAAAAGGAGATTGAAGAGGACTTCAATAAATGGAAAAACATACCCTGCTCATGGTTAGGAAGAACTAACATTGTAAAAATGGCCATACTACCAAAACTGTTGTACAGATTCAATGCAATTCCCATCAAACTACTGTTAGCATACCTCACAGATCTGGAGAAAATATGCCTCAAATTCTTCTTGCGCCAGAAGAGACCCAGAATAGCAAAAGCAATCCTGGGCAATAAGGACAAGTCAGGTGGAATCACAATCCCTGACCTGAAATTATACTACAAAGCTACTGTAATAAAATCAACCTGGTACTGGCTAAAAAACAGACCCGAGGATCAATGGAATAGACTGGATGATGCAACCACAACGAAAAACCCACTCAGCTACCTAATATTTGACAAAGGGGTCAACCAAATTCACTGGAAAAAAGAAGGTCTGTGTAATAAATGGTGCTGGAAAAACTGGCTTGCCTCTTGCCGAAAACTGAAAATAGACCCCAGTCTGTCACCATGCACCAAACTCAGGTCAAAATGGATCACAGACCTCAATATTAAAACAGAAACTCTAAATCTATTGGAAGAGAAAGTAGGTAAAAATCTTGAAGACGTAGGAGTAGGCAGAGAGTTCATGAACAAAAATGAAGCTGCAAGGGAAACACTTCAAAGAATCAATAATTGGGACCTCATCCTACTGAAAAGTTTTTGTACATCTAAAGAAATCACCAGCAAAGTAAAAAGAAAATTGGGAAAAAATCGTAGCTGGCTGTCCCTCAGACAAAGGACTGCTATCTAGAACATACGAAGAATTAAAAAACATGTACCTGTCCAGATTCAAAGACCTAATCCTGAAATGGGCATCTGAGATGAATACACACGTCTCAGATAAAGAAATACAAATGGCAAATAAATATATGAGAAAATGTTCCACATCCTTAGTCATTCGAGAAATGCAAATAAAACAACATTGAGATTTCATCTCACCCCAGTAAGACTGGCCAGTATGAAAAAATCATCCAATAACAAATTCTGGTAAGGCTGTGGAGAAATAGGGACTCTATTACACTGCTGGTGGGAATGCAGACTAGTGCAACCACTGTGGAGAGCAATTTCGAGATTTCTCAGCAAGCTAGGTCTAGAGGTTCTATTCAAACCAGCTATTTCCCTTCTGGGTATTTTCCCAGAAGATCTGAAAACATCATATCACCCTGATATATGTGCACCCATGTTTATAGCAGTGCAATTTGTAATAGCTAAAATGTGGAAGCAACCCAAGTGTCCATCCACAGAAGACTGGATTAAAAACCTGTGGCATTTTTATATAATGGAATATTATTCAGCTATAAAGAAAGACAGTTTTGGGGACTTTGTAGGCAAGTAGTCAAAACTGAAGTCCATACTCATAAGTGAAATAAATCAGCGGTACATGAGCAGGCAACGTATTGTATCACTGGTGTAAGAACCTGCGGGTGGGAATATAAACTAAGAGAAATGAAGGAAATCTGTTTAAAAGCAAAGAACAGATGGGATGAGGGAAAGGAGAAAAGAAAGAGGCAAAAATGTATGTATGTATATATGTATATACATATGTGCAGGAGGGCTAACATGACTCTACTGTTATATCACTTAATGCTAAGGAATAGTTGATGATGGGTTATTCAATCAATCTTTTATGTCTGTATGTGTTATCCTGAGCACACACTTTGAAGATATCAATATGCAAAGCAGCAACTATTGTTGGTTTTCTGTTGCTTTGTCTATAATTCAATCCTGATCTTACTGTTATTGTACTACTTTGTGCCTCTTTGTTAATGCTTTCCGGTTTGTTTTTTTAAATTTTTTTTTTCTGTTGATGAGTTGATTAATTGTTTGACCAATTTCACATGTCTGTGTGTGTGTTCATGAATATACACTTCGAAGATATCAATAGGTAAAGCAACAACCATTGTTGAGTCCATGTCACCTTATCTGTAAATCAGTTTTGATTGTACTATTTCTTATGCTACTTTATGTTTGTTTGTTAATATGTTTTTGTGCTTTTACTTTTAAAAGAAAAAAATAAAGGTGTGATTTTTTTTATCCAGTGGAGTACTACTCAGCCACAAAGAAGAATAAAGTTGAGATATTTCTAGGTAAATGGGTGCACCTCAAGACTGTACTCTTAAGTGAAATAAGTTGGACATGTGTAAATACTGCATTGTTTCTCTGGTGTGAGAAACTGAAGATATAAATAAGAACCCATAGGTATTGTGAAATGGGAAGAAATTGTTGAAAAGAAATGGGATCTAGGCAGAAGGGGGCAGGGGAAAAGGAGGGAAGGGAAAAGAAAAAAATGATAAAGGAAGGATAAAATGGAAACAAAATTTCGTAAATCAGGAGGGAAGGGGTTTGAAGGGAGGGGAAGGGATTGGGAAAAAAAGGAATTAAGATATATATAGGCACAAATTCCTTATGAATATGATAATTATGTATATCTAAATTATACTAATAAACTTAATAAAAAGATAACAGTTGGGTTAAATGAGGTTAAAATATAAAAGAACTGTTTTTTACCATCACCATGGAGAGTGCATGTATTCACTTTTCTTGTATAGGAAAGAAGTGGTTTTTAACTTCAAGGCACATAGTACTAAGTGAACATTGGTCTTTTTCAAATATATATATCTTAACATTGCTGTTTTTCTGTAGTCTTCTGGTTTTATTTATCAGTGTACAGAGAAAACAATTTTGTTTGACAGTATATGTTCTTCATGCAATTAAGTGTCTAATTTGCCTTTGTGACGTAACCAGACTCAGTCTGTGCTCATTTTCCTAGTTTTCCCTGGCATTGTAAATAAGGGTGGTACGAAAATCCCTGGAGCTGACTCATTGAGAATTGATACATTTCCAGAAGCTTAATTGCGGGCCACAGGGATGCAGGCTTTTTGCATACCTTGCCATATTGCCCTCCAGAAGCAAATCTAAACTCTTACCAGTATAAATCATTGCCCTGTACTCTTGTACCTTTTTCAGGAATCTTTTCTAGTTTGGTAGGTAGGAAGTGTTTACTCATTACTTTATGTCTTTCACTTTACTGTCAGGATGAGTGTTTTTAGTGTTTTATTTCATTTTATTTTGTTTTATTTTTTGGTCTTTTTGAGACAGGGTCTCATTATGCAGTTCAGGCTGGCCTTGAGCTCACTTTGTAGCCCAGGCTGGTCTTGCACTTACAATGATCCTCCTACTACCTCAGCTTCCTGAGTGCTGGGATTACAGGCGTGTGCCACCACACTCAGCTGGGATGAGTGTCTTAAGTGTTTTAAGCCATGTACTTTTTTTTCCTGTGACACATATCTGCTTCTCTCTGACTTGTTTTTCTGTTACTTTGTGTGAATGTATGCTTACACATTCCTCATATATTAAGAGCTTTAATGAGTTTAAAATCCAAGTGTAATTTAAAATTCACTATTGTTTCAATTTTTCAAATAACTAGGAGAATGCAAATCACACAATTACTATACCATTTCTAGCAAAACTACTTTCTAAGATATTACCAGAGTTGTGGGAAGACTAGTTCACTCAGACGTTGTTTGTAACATTATAAAGTATGCAGTTCTTTTATAAACAATAATGTAATAAACATTAAGAACTATAAAATGTAAATACTTAAAGCAAAAAAATCAAATGTACATATTTAATAATTCTATACCTAGGCATTTATAAGACAATAATTGAAAACATGCTCAATGCACTAAATAATTTGTTGCAGCAATATCTATGATA
The DNA here is from genome assembly GCA_004027595.1 of Dinomys branickii. Taxonomy (NCBI): domain Eukaryota; kingdom Metazoa; phylum Chordata; class Mammalia; order Rodentia; family Dinomyidae; genus Dinomys; species Dinomys branickii. Next base: position 3,816 of record PVLD010019708.1, read on the forward strand.
ATGGTAAGTTAGAAACAAATGAATAAATTAAAAATAATGGTTAACTAAATTAGATTTATCTTTAAGGTATCAAGATAGCATTAAAAAGATGAGGATCTTAAGCTGAGTGTGGTCACAAATACCTTTAATCAGGAGGCTGAGGCAGGAGGATATTCAGGAGTTGGAGGCCAGCCTGCACTACATAGTGAATTTTAAGACCAATTTAAACTAGTGAGACTCTGTCTCAAAAAATAAAATAAAATGGTAAGGGCCTTTCAAATTGGCATATAAGAGTGGCCATGTATGATTGAAGCAGAATACACAATTATTTCAATTTTATTGTTGAAACTGAATAAAATATACACAAAAACCAAACCATGAAGGAAGTATTGTGAGTTCTTCACATCACCAGTTATGTGTATAGTGTTTCTTAGATATGACTATAGAAAGCTAATATTTATTGGGTAATTACCATGTGCTGTTTAACAACAGCAGCGTGAGACAGGAATTACTATTTTTAATTAATAATGAAACTTTCATTTGACAGGTAAATAAGTTTATTATTGTAGATGTTTTCAAATCTGTCCAGAAATAGAAAGCGTATCGTAATGAATGCCCTGGAGCTGCCCCCTGACCTCCCCACTGTCAGTTTGCATTTTTAGTTAGCTGCAGAGTAGGGCTTAAAATCACACCCATCTTACTCCAGAACATACTTTTAGCTATAGTCTTCATTTCGTCAGTTGATGCTTTGAAGATCTTAGTACTGCTTGGTATTTTGGTAAAATTGACAGGGGAAGGGCCGTGCTGGCTCTTGCCTATCAGAACAGTGAGCATCTGGATGGTCAGGAGGTGGAGAAAGCCCTCTTTAACCCCGAGTATTTTGTAAGAAGCGTTATTTTAGCTGCAGTATTCGTCAGAGACAAAACCTGCTGATACAAGTTCATCCTGCTTTATAAATCTTTGACCCATTCTTCAAACTCTGGCTACTCTGAAGGTGAAGGCCTATTGGTGTATTGGTCTTTCTGACTAAAGCGGCCTTCTGTAGGTTGGGAAATTGTGTAATTATTAACTGTGGTAATGGACATGTGCTTGCAAGTTTCATCTGGTATCTCCATGAGCTTTACCCTCTGAGGACACCCGGAACATACGCTAGAGTCTTTGAAACTCATCTGTTGTTTTTGGCTTAACTCTCACATGTAATTTTGCTACGAAAAACATTGTTTCCCCTGCCCTTACCACTCCTCATACTCTACTCACATATGCACAACTCCTGTAAATTGTAGTACTTAGGAGCAGCAGCCTCGATATAAAGAGTTTGTTGTTGTTTTGTTTAATTACTCGTTTTTAAGCCAGGTACAGTGACACACACTTGTAGTCCCACCACTCAGGAGGCTGAGGCAGGAGGATTGCTATGAGTTAGAAGCCAGCTGGGGCTATGTAGTAAGCTTTGACTGGAAGAAAAAGCCAAAACTAAACAAGACAAAAAACAAATACTCGTTTTAAAGTAACTTTTAGAAGGCAGGAGCACCACATTTAGAGAGGAATTTATGGGACACATGGCAAAGACAGACTACAGTAGTGCTACATTTCAGTAGCTTGTGCTGTTGAGTTTTGCCTCATCTTGGGCATCGCCTGCCTTGGGAGATTTCTCTGAACTGTCAGGGCCACTCTGTGTCACCCCTGGGTACTCCACCATCAGTCCCTGCCTAGAAAACTAGCAGGGCATTGGGGCTTATCTTTGATTTCCACTGTGACCCTGTGAGACATGATGTAAAAAGCCTAGGTCTGAAGTTCAGGAGTGAGCGGGCGCAGTGTGATTTGTAAAACGTCATTGGATGTACGGGCAGTGAAAGAATGGGCCTAGACAAGGTCCCCCAGAGATGTGTGAGATAAAGAGGTGGCTCAGGGAAGGCCAGACGAAAGCCAGAGCAGTGAGGACTGGAGAGGAAAATTCTGGCTGAGAGTGGTGCAGCACTGTAAGTGCTCACTCGGCAGTGTGAGCTTCATTACTGTCTGAGTAGAGAGAAGGAATGAAAGTCAGATTCCAGAACCCTAGGAGAAATTGGTGAGTGAGGACACAGAAACAGTGAGTGTTGTAGCCCTTTCTAGACGTCTTGGAGATGACCTCCAGCAGGATGTCCTTTGGGTAAGCCAGTCAGGGTAGCGCTCCTGGCCTGTGTTGGGGCAGGGAGTAGGGATGACTCCTGGGCTGTAGTGTGCTCTTTTATCCTGAACATTTAACAGCATTAGAAATTATTTTATTTACTTATCTATTTTTTGAGACAGGGTCTGCTGTGTAGTTCAGACTGGGCTGGAACTCACTATGTAGCCTAGGCTGGCCTTGAATGCACTATGCTCCTCCTGCCTCAGCCTCCTGAGTGCTGACTTACAATCATTTGCCACCATGCCTTACAGTAATGATTTTAATAAATGGAGTATCAATATTTTCATAGTCCTGAGAGCCTGTGACAAGGGCAGATAAGGCAGTCCCATGTTGGTTGTGTTGTCCCAGTCTTCTCTCCAGAGGTGCCCCAGCTTTTAATTCCATATTACTCATACTACTTTGCCATTATCACATTAGCTCTCCCACTAGACTAGAAACTGAGTAACACTTTTGGTTATTGTTGAATTCTCAGTACCCAGGATAGTGCACAGAAAATAGTACTCAGTGTTTATTATGTGAATGATTGAACAAATAAACTCATACATACCTGTCTTTTAAAGCACAAAATAATTCTAATTTGGTGGTCTCATGGAATTAAAAAAAATAGAATGTTTGAGGAAAGGGGAATTGATAGTTTCAGTGGCAGTAGACAAGGACTGAAAACCAGCCTTTGGATTTGGCTACTAGAAGGTCACTCATTTACAGAGTGCAGGCATCACAGCAAAATTGTTGGCATGGAAACCATATTTAAGTGAAGAATAAATGAGAAGTGAGAACAAAGTAACAACATAGAAAAAGTCTTTATTTTTGAAAATTTGAGGCTAATGAGAAGAAGCCATTGAAGAAACCCAAAGATTTCAGAGAGAATTTTTATTACTGGTGATATTATCACTTAGATCTGAACATTCCCACACATACATCAGGGTAATATTCCTTCCTCTTTGTCATTTTGACACCTACTTTGAACATGGAGGTTTTTGCTGTGCTATTTGGGACCTCCTAGTGGCAAATCTAATAGTGGCATATACATAGTAAAACAAATTAGATCTGATCTACCAGTTATTTCTTATGCACATTTCTATAATCTTTTATTAAGAATTAAATAAGAGTGGGATTGGGGTAGTTATAGTAATGCTTAGTTGTTTGATTTTCAATGAGTCATAATTTGACACCTAAAATTACTATAATTTTGTCTCCTTAGCAAAAGTTCAGTATTATAAGCTCTTTGAAAGTTGCAGTGTATTTATTTTGTGGCTAGTACTTTAATAGCTGCTCTCATTGTTTTAAAATCTTGCCTTGAAATATGACATATAGGGCCATTGTTATATAACTCTTGGATCATTATTTTTGAATTGAAGATTATGAAAGAAAAACCTGAATTACCAAGCAAAAATTGATATTATGAAAATTATATACATCATTACTCATTATAGTAAAACCTTAAAATAGAAATATTTTTAAAAAGTCATCTGTAATCTTGCTTCAGAATGGTTTTTTCTCTAGGACTTTGAACATTATAAAATATTTCTGAACAATATATCTCTGTAGCTACACTCACATTAAAAAAAAACAACATAATGGGTAGAGTTGAAGCTGTTTCCCTTTTATGTATCATGTCCTCATTCCTCCCTCCCAAAGGTAATTACAATTATACATTTGTTGTTTTATTCTCAAGCATATTTTAAAATTAGCTCTAATGGTATCCTAAGTCATATAATCTTAAAGCTGTACTTTTTAAATTTAAGGTTATATTTTTAAGATGCGTCTATGGTGACAGGTAGTTCTTGTTCACTTATTTTTGCTGCCGTATAGTTCGAATATTTTGTGCTTTATCTATGCTCTTCTTCATGGGCTTTTAGGTTGTTCTTAATGTATTGCTTTTACCTTGTTTTTCTAGGGAATGATGTTTGTCATATGGGATGACCTGGTACCCGCTCCATACAGGGTGGTACAGCTAGGAGGATATAACCAGAACGCTGCTTTGGTCCTCCACTGCTACCTGACAATCTGATTAGACTGTTGTGCTTCAGAATGATCATGTCTGAGTAGAAGTAGAAACTACATAAGGGCTTTGCAATCAGATTTCAGTTAGCAGTCACAGCCCTATGAGCAAGAAGTCACCTTTCTGACCTTTATAAGGACCAATGCTGATTTTTTTAAAAAGGTAGTTCTTATTATGTGGTAACAGTTTATAAGCAAATCATAATACAAAAATATCACCACCTAAAACTGGATATTCTTTATATATTGTCAAATATCTTGCAGAGTGTAAGTTAGGAATAAAAATGTTCCACATGAAAAAAAATTACTGCTCTTTAAGTCTCCCATGATGACTTTTGTCCTTGTTTTCTAGTGTATGTGTGCATGAGCTCACCAGGGCAGAAACTTGTAAGAACAGTTTCTGTGCCGTCTGGTGTGTGTGTCCTCAGTTTTACTGTTGGCCAAATTGTTCTTCCAAATGATTTGTTTATGTACACTTCCAGCCTTAGGAGCTGGATACAGTTTACCTTTCCAATCCTGTGGATAGGAAACAGTGTTTTCTTAATAAGAAACAAAAGACTGTGTAATTCCCCCGCACTTCCCAAGAAACAAAAGGCTTGCATTACAGGGTATATTTCTCATATATACCAAAGTGAAGGGATTAGCACAGTCCCGTATCTTATCACCCTGCCTCCATAGTTGCCAACACATGGCCAGTATCTTTATTCTGAGGAGGCCTGCGCTGTCCCAGCATTCTCTCTGCAAACACTGCTTATGTATCTATCTATAGCACTTAAACTCTTTGAAATACAGCCTCAAAGACTATCCTGCCAGGTAAGGTGACACATACCTGCAATTCCAGCTAACATTTGGGAGGCTGAGGAGAATCGCCACAAATTTAAGGCCAGCCTGAGCCACATAGTGAGTTTAGGGTCAGCCTGGACTACATAGTGAGACCCTGTTCAAAAAGAAAAAAACAAAACAGTATCCCATTAAAAATCAATGATAATCTCTTCATGTTATCAAAAATCAGATAAGGTTTCAGTTTTTCCAGTTATAACATTTTTGTATCTGGTTGTCCAAGTCCACATCTAAGTAAGGTGTGCACTGTGATTGCCGGGCCCCCATCGTCCCTCGTGGCATCTGTTGGGCATGTTAACAGCCACTGGTGATCATCCTGAAAGAGCCACTGATTCACCGGGAGTCGCAGAATGATGGTGTCTGTCACTCCCTGCTTATTAGCAGAATACTTCTGTAAAGAGATTTCTCTAATCAAGTGAATCAAGCCTCTCCTTTGTTACATTCTCTGCTTCCAGTTTGAGCTTCTATTTTGGTTTTGGGAATTGAGTTCACAGCTAAGAAAGCCAGACCATACCTTACTGAGGTCATCTAGGAGTAAAGAAAACAGGTAATTTAATGGTGACTATAATCTATTAAATGAATGCTCTCCCCTCTTCCCCTTTTTAACTAACTTGTGATTTATTATTTTTATTTTGTATTTATTTTTTACTTGTGATTTAAGTGGGGCAAGATTTTGCAACACAAGTAATGAGTGTACTAAAAATTTATTTATCTAGGTGATGTGTGAGTATCCTTAGTTTTATTTCTCTGAAAGAGTTGTTGGGTGATTTTTTTGTGACTATATTGATTACTTTTATGATTTCTTGTGTATTTATAAGTGCTTTAATTAAATGGTATACCAAAGTAAATCACCTCTTGTGCTTTAGATTCACAGCTTATATTACATTTTCTTTTGGTTCCTTATTAAGTTAATATCAATTCATAAAAATCTAACAAAAAGCTAATTTGAGATTTTTTTCACTTTTATCAGAAATTATGAACAGAAGATCTCAAGTCCACATTTTTTGGGGTGCTCCAGTTGGTCCCCTGAAAATGACAGTATCACAGGGAACAGCTTCTTTAATGTCCACAGCAGACCCTTGGGAGGAAATCCAGCTGTTGTACCATCAATGTGCTTTACATGTTCAGGAAGAAAGCTGCATACCTGGGAATCTGAAAGACTGCAGAGTCTTGGAAGGGGCAGGCACTCTAGATCTTGTGGGGTCTGTTCGGGGGAGACATGGCTTTCTGCATTCTGCTTCTGAAACACAAGGTGGAAAACCTCAGAAGATTCTCTCCTCAAGCCTGAGTGCTGTGCCCTTCTCTAGTGTACAAATTAGAGAATTAAAGGATAGAGCCCAGCATTCACCTAAAGAAGGAAAACATCAGAAGCTTCAATGTGAAAGTAAAGTCACAGGTGAACAGCCTGAAAATCAGTCAAATACATGTGGTCAAAACTTTCAGACAGAGTCCTTTCATTTAAGCCACAAATGTGCAGCTATGTTGGATTTGGTCTCTAACACTGAATATATCAATACAGGACCCAAGGCTGTAGAGCCAAAGTGTGTGCCAACAGAATATCAGGAAATAGAGAGCCAGCATCTGGAATTATTCTCCTCTAGTGCAGTGGATGAGCCAGGGCCTGCAGGAGCAGTGAGGAAGGGCTCCAGCCCTAAGGTCTCTGTGGACACTGAGTTTCTCAGCATCATGACCTGCAGCCAGGTTGCTTTCTTAGCTCAAAGGAAGGCGGAAAGGCAGAAGTCCAGAAGTACAGGAACTGTAAATGTGGAGACTGAACCAAAGGCAGTGCCTGCGAAAGTAAGAATGACTGAAGATAATGTGATTCAGCCTAAAGAAGATTTTGTGGGAGGACACGAAAATAGACAAAACCAAGCACATTCCCTAGAACTTTTTAGTGCTGTCCACCCTGAAGCAGAATGTAGCCACATTCACATAAACCCTGGAAAAGTTCTGGAAGGAAATCTAGGATCTCAAGAACTGTTCAGTTGTGAAGATGAACTGGCACCAAGTGAGATACGTATTGAATTGTGTAGCTCGGGAATACTGTGCTCCCAACTAAATACCTTCCATAGAACTCCTGTCGGAAGGAGTGAGCCCTCCAAAGATAACTTGGGCCATTCCAAAGCTCTGTCTGAAGTCCCCCCAGTCTCTAAGAAGATGAAATTGTGTTCTAATGCAAGAGATTATGCCAGAGCAACATACCAGAGGGTTGTGTCTGAATTTAAGGGTGTTAAAAAACTATCATTAGTAAAAAATTGTGATTCTAAAAGCCAGAAGTATAATTGTTTAGTTATGGTGCTAGCTCCATGTCATGTGAAAGAAGTAAACATAAAATCTGGACCAAATACTGGCTCTATGGTGCCTTTAGCAACAATTATAGTCATTGATCAATCGGAAATGAAGAAGAAGGTGGTTCTGTGGAGAGCCAAGGCATTCTGGGCACTTACTGTGTTTCTTGGCGATATAATTTTACTCACAGGTGAGCCCAGCATGGTATAGTGGCAGTTTTTCTCATAAAACTGTGGCTTTCTGTTGTTCTCACACCTTAAACCTTTGAGAACTCTCATTTGCCTCCTCTGGGCCCGGACGGACTGGCCCCTCGTGACATCTGCCTAGGTCTCCTTTCTGCTCTGTTGCCTGCTCTATGCCATTTCTGGGTTTCTGACTATTCTACTTGTTCTGTACCACCTTCCACTCATTCCCCCCCTAACAAGCCTCCTCTGGGTCTCCTCCTCTTCATTTACCAGATAACTGCATGGGTTGTATCACTGAGCTCTGTTTCATTTACTTATGGTTTTGTCTATGTATGTCTGAGTTTTAGCCCTTTTCACATTTTGAAATACAGGAAAGAGAAAAACTTCTGGTATTATTACCAACTTTATATAATTGCTATTGGAATTTTGGAATATTATCTTTAAATTATTTTCTTTGTGTGTCTTTAAATGTGATATATAGAGCTGAGTGTGGTAGCTCACGCCTGTAATTCTAGCACTTGGGCCATTTGGGAGGCTGAGGCAAGAAAGTTCCTTGTAGTTCAAGGTCAGCGTGCACTACAAAGTCAGACTCAACAAAACAAAACAAAATGAAATGAAACAAAACAAAGTAAAACAACCTCCCCCCCAAAAAGTGATATATACATATCACATTTGTCACATATACCTATACATAGACACATATTGGTATATACTGTTGCACTTATTGGGAAATTACTTTGTATCAGACCACATTTTAAGCAGTATATGTATGTCTCATTACAACAACTATATGAGGAAAATACTATTTATTATTTAAGTTTTTCAGTTTAGGAAATTGAAGCCCAGAAAAATAACTTGCACAGTGTCATACATCTTGGAAGTGGCAAATTCATGATTTTATGCAGCCTCCAGAATTTTATTCATACTATATAATTATAATGATAAGGAACATTGTCTTTTTCATCTCATAGAAGAAATCCCAACATTCTGTCACATGGTCTTTGTTTTAAAGTGAATACGCAGCACATTAGCATTGGGAGGAAGCTGACTAAGCTATGTGTGAAAGAATATGACAGAGGAGTAGGTACCAGTTAGCATTAGAAACTGAGAGAAAGCCTGTGTGTGTAATAAAGTCCTACCAAGTGGTTTGCAAGAGTGAGGACCATGCTATATCCAGGTGTCTCCTGGGATTGTCAGTCCATGATACAGAGGTGAACACGGGATTGTAGCCTAGCCCTGTGCCACTGTCAGCATCTATAATTGTTCACAACTTGGTGACATTCTCAAGTAGCTTTGTTGGAATTTACTTAATCATTGTCCTATTATAGGACATTTAGATTATTTCTCTGAATACCTTTCAAAAGAAGTCAAATTTTTGTTTTGCTTTATTTGCATCAAGTAGTGAATTATATGTACATAGAAATTTATGTGTAGCATCCCATTTTAATGAATGATGCCTAATTGTACATTATTATATCTCTATCTTGGACAGCTCATAGTACCTTGAGTTGACATATATCCCAAAACGGAGAGATTCTGTGTAGCAGATACATTCCATTTAGTCACACAGTTTTGCTGTGATGCTTTTAGCAACAGAATGAAGAGAGACTAAATACAGTTATGTAAAGGAGCCTGCTGTCCAGAGCTGGAAAGGCGAGTGCCTCGGAAGCACAGTATTAGGGAACAGACAAGAGGAGCTAGGATCCTGGCCTAGCATCAGCGGGCAAAAGGGATCAGGAGGCAAGGGCTGGCTACCAGGAATTAAGCTGACTCTTAAGTTTTACACCTCAGGTTTTCAGAAAGCTGTTCTTGAAATTTCTCATTTGTTCCTTCTCCCTCTACTTCTCCTTCCTCCTCTGTTTCTCCCTCTCTCTCTCCCTCTGCTTCTCTCTCTCCCTCTGCATCTTTCTCCTCCTCTCCGTCTGCCTCTGCCTCGCCCTCTCCCTTCTGTTCCCCTCCCCTTCCCCCGTTTACTTCCACTTAATAACTCTTCTTTATTCCATCTTAGATGATACAGGTTTTTCTATTCCACTGGAAAATGTTCCTTACCCCCAAAGTGTTTCATTTTTAATATCTGTAGATATTAGCAACAGATCCTGTTTAAGGAAAAATTATCACACTCTTTAAAGATTGCCTTATATTCAGATATGTCCATAGCAGAAGGAACCAGTGCATGCTGAGTATTACTACTTTTCTAAGTATTACTCCTTGGGAATTACTACTTTGCTCCCTGATCTTAAAAGACTTAGTTTTAATTAATCTGAAATGTTCATTAGAGCGCTTGCCTTATATAAATAGACACCATTAAAACTACCTCAGTAGAGCTGTGAGCTTCCACGTTGTCATTTCAATATGGCATATGGGGGTTATGTGTAGTATTTTGCTAAGTGGTTGCTAAATTAATCATAGTGAGAAGGAGCTTATGGCATGATCAGAACTTTTTTTTCCCCCTGTCTAGATGTTACTATTCATGAGGACCAATGGGTTGGTGAGACAGTACTTCAATCAACATTTTCCAGTCAATTATTAAATCTTGGGAGTTATTCTTCTGTTCTGCCTGAAGAATGTAAGATATATTTTGAATATAGCAATTTCTTAGTATTTAAAGTACAGATGGTCCTTGATTTATGTTTCGACTTAAAATTTTTGACTTTGTGATTGTACAAAAACAACACACACATACTTTGTTTTGTTCATTTTTTTGAGACATCTCTCCATGTAATTTAGGCTTGGCTTCCACTAACCATGCCCAGGCCGGCCTCAGACTTGTGATTAAGGTGAATTTCTTGACTCAGGTGATTTTTCTGACTCAGTCTCCTGAGTGCTGGAGATACATGTGGGACAGATAGGCACCACCGATATGTGGTTATATGTTGGGTCTTGAATTTTGATCTTTTCCTGGAGTCACTATCCTTTATATGTTGTGACCTTCCCTAAAAATGCTGGGCAGTGAGCCACAGGTTCCAGCCGGCTACCTGATCACCAGGGGAAGTAACTGAGATTCTCAAGGTACCCTGTTGGTAAGCTGGGATATCTGAAGTGTCAAGTATATTGAATACTGGTAAGCTGGGATATGTGAAGTGTCAAGTATATTGAATACTATTGAGTGTACACTTTGCTTGTAGGGTGAGATTTTTGAGTGGCAACCCCAAGTTGAAGAGCATCTGTTTATAAACCTACTAGGAAAGATTAGAGTAAAACAGTTCTTTTTTAGCCATATATTGTGTTTTTATTGCATTTGGTGCCTGGACAGTTTATTGCTGTGAGTGATGACCTCTGCTATTTGTGGCCCCTGTCACCTTGCACTGTGTGTTCATCATAAACTCCCAGCTCTGTGATCTGATGGATGGCTTTGGGGTTTTGGCTGATTGGTATCATGAGCCCTAAGCCCATAACCTTGACTGTTTTCAGACTTTCTCTCATACTTCTTTTGTGATCTATGCAACGTCCTGATGCCGGACCATCTCCCTAGATATTTTCCCTCTTACATGTTCTCTTATTTTCAGATTTTATCTGCCATCCTGATTGTTTCATCAGTTAGGGGAAATCAACAACCTTCCTACCTGTGGGTCCTACCTCTTGGTTATCTCCATGGCACAGGTCTTAGAGTTTATCTCATTTCTTTTTTATAATTAATTAAGTTTATTGATAAATTTTAGAGCCTAATGAGCTCCCCATAAAAAAAACAAGGTAAAAAAACAAATTAAAAACAAGATAAGCAAACAAACAAACAACAATAAAATTCTAGTTTATGGTAGTGTCCAAGTCAGAGCCCAAATATCTGCTAGATAAACCTGCCAAGTCTGCAGTAGGATGAGTGCTGGATGCAGGCCCGATCTTGGCCTCCAGATGTGGAGGTGGGTCAGAGTCTTCAGCCAGCAGTTTTCCAGATGTGTCTTGGCCACATGCCAAGATTTATATTCCAAATCTCCTTACCCTATTTGTCTCTGCAGAGCCCTCCCAGTTGCTGTGGCACCCTCAGACAGAGACAGCCCAAGCCTGCTCCCATATCCATGTACAGTTGGGCCCTTTCGACCTTGCACAGCCTCTTCTGCTCCACTCTGCTGGTGCAGCTCTCTGCACTCTCACGCTGCTGGGAGGAGAGTAGGGCGAGTGCTGACTTCTACTCCGTTCCCCATCATGGCCCAAGGCTGCTTAACTCCAGCATCTCTCTCTCTCTCTCTCCCCCTCCCTCCCTGCCCTGGAGGCCGGGTAGGAGGGGTCACTCTGTTCCTTTCACTAGTCCCTAACCTTGTCACTAGAGGTTCCTGTTACCTGCTATGGTGCATGACAGACTAAAAAAAAAAAAAAAAAGAAAGAAAAAGAAAAAAACCTGATGGATCCCCTCAGGGAGGGAGCAGCTTCCTGGTCACTAACACCTGTGTGTGCTGGCAAAATTTGCTGCCAGGCTGCAGTGTCCTCTGGAGGAAAGCAAAAGTGGCAGTGGCCTTTGTATTCCAAATCCACCCTATGTGGCTTGAGTTTGCCAGGCTGTTGTAGTCCATCAGTGTTTTGGGTACTTCCCAGAAAGGTGGTTTCTGTTCCATGCACAGGCAGTGGTCTCACAGGCAGCCTTGTCAGCTGCTTCACCTTTTTATAAAGTCCTATGTGTGTATTTTGTTTGATCTACAAGTCACCTATTTCAGATTGATTTTGACATCAGGATGTATATCTCTCCCATTTCCAGTTACTTGTGGTTTTAGTTGATTTTCTCTGAGCTACTCCAACGTGGCTCCTCCTCTATTAAGCCATGTTGAATCTTCTCAGTAAAATGATTCTTAAATTTTTTATACAGGCATTTTTATTTTAGAGTGAACATGGATTTTAAAAATTGTTCATTATATCAGGCATGGTGGTACACACCTGCAATCCCAGAAGTTGCGAGGCTGAGGCAGGATTGCTGTGAGTTCGGGACCAGCCTGGGCTACAAAGTAAGCTCAAGGCCAGCTTTTTTTTTTTTTTTTTTTTTTTGGCAGTACTGGGGATCGAACTCAGGACCCTGCGCTTGCTAGGCAGGCGCTTATTCCACTGAGCTATCTCCCCAGCCCTCAAGGCCAGCTTGAACTGCATAGTAAGACCTTGTCTCAAAAAGACAAAAAAAAAAAAATTTATACATTATCAATTACATTTATTTAAAACAGTATTGTAGTTCATATTTCATTTTCCTGCTGTTTTAAGGGATTCAATATAGTGGTGGTTCTTAATCTTCTAGCAAGTGATAGACCTCTTTGAGAAAATATGGGCCATTTCTGTGGAAAGCACTCCTGGAAATAGGAATTGAAGGATACTTCTTCCTTCATTATCAACAAATAGCATATCAATACAGCATTATGATTATAATATAATTAATACTATAGCAATAAAATAGATATCCTTAGTCCTAGCCAGCATCATATTTGAAAAAGTAATACTGCCTGGTGTGGTAGCACATGTCTATAATCCCAGTACCCAGGAGGCTGAGACAGAAAGATTGCCAGGAATTCAAAGCAGGCCTAGGCTACATAATGAGACCCTATCTCAAAAAAATATATATATTGGAGGCACTTATTACTAACATCAAGAGCAAAATAAGGATGTGCACTATCTGTGACACTAGTTATTATTGTTTGTGTCTTTGTTTTTTGTTTAGAGATAGGGTGGCTTTGAACTCATTCAATAGCTGAAAGTAGCTCAGAACTCTTGATACCAGCTTCTTCAGCCTCAGTCCTGAGGTCATAGGCAGCTGCTGCCATGCCTGGCTACTGCCACTCACCTTAGACTGGAATTGTCTTCCGGTGCAGTTGGAGGATTCTGCATGTTGAAGGAGAATGCAGGCTGTCTACATTTATAGATGCTCTTATAACATACATGGAAGACTGCAGAGGAGGAGAGAGAAAACCAACTCAAACAATAACATAACTAAGTAATACAGAGGGTAAAAAATTAATGTTAAAAGATGAGTAACAATAAAGGACATGATGGTAGGAAATAACTCATTTACAGTAGTAATCAAAAAGGTATTTCAGGGGCTGGGGATATAGCTCAGTGGAATAAGCACTTGCCTAGCAAGCGCAGGGTCCTGAGTTCGATCCCCAGTACCGCAAAAAAAAAAAAAAAGGTATTTCAGAATAAATTGAACAAGAAATGTGCAAAACCTAGATGAAGAAACAAACACTCCAGAAAGCGGTGAGAGCTTAAGTACATAGGTAATGAGTAAGGGTCTGGGTTCTTGGACAGAATGGCTCAACACTGTTATGTCAGCTTTGCTAAATTATAGAGATTCAAAGCAGTTTCAATAAAGATAGCAACAAGCTCTGTTATACCAGAAGAAAGTTGATACTAACGTGCATATAGAAAAACAAACATATAAAAACAGCTATGATAACACACACTTGGAAAACCCCCATGAGGGCCATCAGCATTGCCTGACATTGAAATATTAGAAAGCCTTTGTGCTTTGAACTCTGAGGTGATGGTGTATGAATAGACAAGTAGAACCAATGTAAAAAATGGGGGATCTAGGTCAAGCATGGTGGCACACGTCTGTAATCCCAACACTTGGGAGGCTGAGGCAGGAGGATTGTTGTGAATTCTAGGCCAGCTTGGGCTACATGAATTCAAGGCCAACCTGGACTATACAGCAAGACCCTGTCTCAAAAAGCCAAAAAAAAGGGGGGGGGGAATCTGATGAGACTCACATATGTGTAACAATTTAATGTATGATAAATGTCATATTTGAAATCTCTGATATAATAGCTAACTGTGTAAATGGTGGTGAGGCATCTGAGTAGTCATTTGGAAAAAGAAATAGACACATCTTACAATAAAAGTAATAGATACCAAATGGTTTAAGAATCTAAATGTAAAAAATAAAACCATATATGTACTAAAATGAAACATGGGTGAATTTCTTTTTAGTCTTAGAATAGAGAAAAGCTTTTTAATATTGAAGCAGCAAAATATAGAAGCATCGAAAGACAAGTCTGATCAATTTGACTATAGAGAAATAAAGTTTTATGAAATCACCATAAGCAAAAAGTCAAAAGACAGCTGGTGAATATTTGCAACGTATACCACAGACAGAAGGCTAATATCACTAACAGAGATTTCAGTGACAGAGGATTGATAGGACATGAGAAAATGGGGAACAGAAATAAAGTTTTCAAAAAGTAGTGTACAAATGTCCTCCCATATGAATCACTCATAATTAGAGAAATTAAAATTAAAACTAAAGGGAGATATAATGTATTACATACTACGAGACTGACAGAACAGAACAAAACAGGGCAACTCAACTGGTGGCGAAGCTGTGATGAAACAGGACCTGGTATACGTTGCCGTACCTAACAAAATTACATGTACACTTAGCATTTTGTTTTATATTGAGAATCTCGCCACAGCCCAGGTTGGCCTCAGTGATCCTCCTACCTCAGTCTTCCAAGTGTTGGGATTAGAGGTTTGTGCTACCATACCCAGCTTGGACTTAGCTTTTGACCCAGCAATGCCACTTCCTGGAGCCTACCCTGAAGATACGCCTTCAACAGTAGGAAAATATGTACATATACAAGTTTGTGCACTGCCATCTATGATTACAAGACATTGGGAAAAATCTAAATGGTTATACATAGGAAATTGACTAAACTATAGGGCAGCTACATAGTGGAATACTGTGCTGCCATTCAAATTAAAAGTGGACCATTCAAATTAAAAGTGGAAAAGGTCTTGACTTACAAAAAAAAACCAGGTATGATTTCCAGGGTGTACAGTTATATGAAAAACACCCTGCCCAGTATGTGTAGCATGCTGTCCTCTCTTTTAAAAAAAGAAGGAAGGAATAAGAGAATACACGTGACTTTGTCTGTGGAAGGAAAGTGCAGGAAGTGAAACCAGAATCTAAAGAGACAACTGACCATATGAAGTGGGTAGAAAAGGTGCGAAAAGAAGGGGGGCGGGGCTCGCTGGCAGGGGTGATGAAAGAGCGACCCTACTCTGATTTTTTGGGTAGTTCTGACTGAACCATACACCTTAAATTCCCAAGGAATTCAACTAAGTGTGATGTAGGATTAGAGAACCCCAAGTGGAATACAAACACTAACAATGAACCTAGCAATCTTTCAAATGAATAAAATAGCTGCTGAGAAGAGGTGGAGAAGAAATGACAAACCTAAGTATCTATGGAAGACCTCACACTGACTGGATTCTGTGAGGCTGAAGACAAAGGACTATGCATAAATGCTGCACTACAGTTGGTGTATATCCCAAAAGAGAATGGTGTAGCAACAACTTTTGTGTATAGTGTATACCAGTGTTAAACAAGTGAGTAAAAATAGGAGTTGGGCAGAGAAATGATAAGAAAGGAAAGGGGAAAGGTTAAAATGAACCTTTTGGCTTGGAACCAGAGGTATTATTATAAACTCAGGGTTTCTAATCTGTAGATAAATAGATACAGAAAACAGTGGGTGTAAGTGGGCTGGTTCTGTCTGCTTAGAGGGCACAAAGCAGCAATGCCCCACTAACAGTGAGCACATCCAATATTTAGAACTTCGTCTGTAAACATTATTCTAAAAAAGGAAACTAGAGGTGGCTGACTGCAGAGCCAGGTCAGGGAAATTCAAGGTGAGCCTGGAACTCTAGAGTCAAATAAGTTTGCTGAAAGAGCACATGTGCGAACCTGAATGAGCACCTGCTCCCTAAGCTGGAACATAAACAAAGTAAGGAAATAAATAATGATGGCATTGGATTATAGTTCATGGAATAAAACAAATGTGTATGCATCCATACTGGTATTAATATATATTTAACTAATAAATGTGACAGAAAAGAGAGAAATGGAGAATTATCCTTAGTTAGACACCACAATAATATTACAAACAAGGATCCACTGATTGATAGATATTAAAATTAGGAAGTGGGAGTTTGGGAAGGGATATCATTGCATAGTCTCAAAGTGTCTCCTGAGCAAGGTTGTAGCTTTTTTTATTTTATGAAAAAAATAAAACAAAATTTCATAATAAAATAAGCAAATAACAGTATTTATTACACTATATATCATCTTCAAAGTAGTTACAGTACAAGGCATAAGCCAAGAAAATTCTGACAAAATGAAGTACAGAAATAATAACATAAAATTTTCATTTCAATGAACTTAGATAAACTAGTAGTGTAAATGAAACCAATTAGCATATATAATTGAAATATTTTTAAAACAACAGGAATTTGTAATTTGGGGAAGTATTTGAACTTCTCCGTATCTATCTCTCTTCTAGCTTGCTCTTTATTTGCATATATCTATTGTGTTTCTCATGTAAGAGCAAGTATGCAGTATTTGAGCTTGTGTGTATGACTTATTTCACTTAACATTATTGTCTGAAGTTGCATGCCTTACCTATGAATGGCTCAAGATTATCTTTATGGTTATGTAGTACTTCATTATGTATAAATACCATATTTTCCTTTTCCATTCATCTCTTGATGGACATATATACTCTTGGTCCTAATCTCCAAGAGAAAGAATAGTAACTTCACAGTGAAGAAACTTGGCAAACCTCAACTTACTAAGTGATCAAGATAAACTGTCACCAATAAAGATATATGGATACCATGAATTCCTTGATCTTATGCATTGAGAAGGACACAGCATAATTTTTATGATATTTCCAAAAATGTAAACTTGATTTCAATCATAACAAAACATTGGAGAAACCCAAATGGAGGGACATTCTACAAAATACTGATCAATACTCTTCAAAAGTGTCAGGATCATGAAAGACAAGGGAAAACCGAGGACCTATTACAGACAGAAGGATATTGACAAAAAATAACAGTCAAATGTAAGGTGGAATCCTGGATAGGGTCGTACTCAGAAAAAGGATATAGGCAGGTGTGGTGGCACACACCTGTAATTCCAGCACTTGGGAGGCTGAGGCAGGAGGATAGCTGTGAATTTGAGGCCAGCCTGGGTTACTTAAGTGAGTTTGAGGCCAGCCTGGACTACATAGTGAGAACCTGTCTACAAAAAAGAAAAATCTGTAA
Source organism: Dinomys branickii (assembly GCA_004027595.1). Lineage (NCBI taxonomy): Eukaryota > Metazoa > Chordata > Mammalia > Rodentia > Dinomyidae > Dinomys > Dinomys branickii. The sequence continues at coordinate 21,285 of PVLD010019708.1, forward strand.
GTGGGGAAATTAGTAACATATAAACTATAGTTTAATTAATATTTAGCCAATTAATTTCTGTTCAGGATATTTATGCCATATATGAGATGTCCACATTAGAGCTTATATAGGGTGAGGAATATGTGGGCCTCTACTATTTTTTTTTTTTTTGGTGGTACTGGGAATTGAACTCATGACCATGTGCTTGCAAGGCATGCACTGTGCCCCTGAACTATATCCCCAGCCTGCCTCTACTATTTTTGCAACAATTTGTAAGTCTAACATTAACTCCAAACAAAAAAGATTTTAAAAGGGATATATGATCATGAATGGTTTGAATTATGATCGTATATCCATGAAAGGGATATATGATCATGCCAATAGTCACAAAAAAAGCTTTTGATGAAATTCATTGCCCATTCATCAGAAATAAAAAGAAATTTCTCATAACTTCAGGAAGATAGTCTTTTAAAAATCCAGAAGTTATCATCCAAATTGAAAAAAAAATTAGAAACTTTGCTTTTAAAATTCAGACATAAAACTAGGATACTATTATTACTACCTTTGTTTAACATTGTATTAGGGATATTAACTAATATGATGGAACATGAAAAAAAGATAGATGAAGATTAGAAATGATGCAATAAACCTGTCATTACTTATAGGTATTATGATGTTTTATGCACAACCTTTCCCCTCTACAAACTAGAAGCAAATTACTAGAAATGGTGAGGAAGTTTAGCAAGGTGGCTAGATATAAGATTAATATACAAAAGATAATTCTAAAGTAGAACAACTAATAACACTTAAAGAAGGCACTATTTACAAAATTAACATTGTACTAAGTATGAAGTAGTAAGTGTAAGGATATGCAAGTCCTTGTTCAATAATTGGAAGATTTAATGGCATGAAAATCTCAGTTTTCCCCAAGTTAATCTATAAATTTAGTGCATAGCCAGTAAAAATCTCAAAATGATTTTTATGAAGGTTGATAGATTATCTGACATTTTTATGGAGGAGTAATGGTCAAAAAAGTGAAGGCATTTTAAAAAGAAATGTAGAGAGGAATAACTTACTCTATCAGATATCAGAACTTAACTGTAAACCAACAGCAATCAAGGCAGTGTGATTTTGACAGTCTTTTAATTTTTGAATTTTTCAATATGTTGTACTTTTGGAAAAGACTTCTGCTCATTACTCATTACAGTTAAGTGTTACGTATTTTATAATCCTAGTCCTGGTAATTATGAAAGGATATAAGTTTATCTTAAATAGTATTAAATATATAAATCAAAGGCTAGCACTGTTTCCTTCAGGTAGACCATATTTTCCTTGTAGTCTGAATAACCACATTTTTATGTAAATTTTTAGAAAGCAAGGACAGATACATAACTTGATATCAAGGATCATTTTCTGCCTAAAGCTACTGTACTGTAAGTGAAAAATGAAGCCCAGAGAAGTATAGGTTCACACAGGTTGTTATTGGGAGCAGCCCAGTAGTGGGAAAGAATAGAGCATGTTGAGCCAGAGAACCAGTAGGGCAGCTTGGCCTGTACAGTATCTCAGAGGTGAGGTACCCAGGAGCTTGTAGAAGAATGACAGTGGTCAGGAGAGTTGGGGAAGATGGGATCAAAGCAGACTCCAAGGACTAGGGAACCAATAGGATGTCATCAGGATGCTGAAGGAATAAAAACGTAATGGAAGTTTTGAGCTTGGTTAATTAGTAGAGAAATGAAATTGATCAAATAGAGAAATAAGGGAATAAAGTAAAATTTTTGGAATTGGTAAATGATTATTTCCATTGTTTAAAAATATCGACCTTTACATTTATTTATAAACTGATTCAAGAATAAACTACATTTTGTAGAAATAAAATGGTGTTTTACTTCTAATCATGTTACAACATAAAATGCAGTTCTAAAAAATATGCGCTGTGAGGAAAATGTGATGTTGCCATCCTTTGTTCACATTGGTGTGTCTTTTTCCTCCTTAGATTCCAGTATAGTTAGCACTGTTGTTCTTCAGGACCTACTGGCATACGTGGCTTTAAAACATTCCTATCTCAAAGGCCTTCCACAGAGGTGGCCTCAGAGAGTGAGCAAGATAGAGTTTGTAGAACTGGAGCAGCTGCAGCCTGATATGTTAGTCCATGCTGTGCTGAGAGTTGTGGATGTCATTGTACTGACAGGTAAACATTTTGAGTACTTCTTTGATTATAGATCATAAAAATTAGGATACAAGACCATCTTAGCATGTCATTTACTTATCACATATTTATTGTGAGCTATTAAAGTATGGAATCACTTGTGATACAGTAATGCCAACTAACATATTCCTTTCCCTTTCCCAGAGGCGTTGTACAATTACAGAGGACAGAGGCAAAGGAAAGTTATGTTAACAGTGGAACAGACCCAAGGTCAGCATTATATGCTTGTGTTATGGGGTCCTGGAGCAGCCTGGTACCCTCAACTTCAAAGGAAAAAAGGTAAATACACCCAAAAAAGCATCTAGACTATTTATATTTTGGTAAATGATTAATGCTTGTGAGCTCAAGATGAAGAGTCTGAAGAAGGGAGATAACATGTAAAACAAAAGTGATCAAGACTGAATATTCTATACATTTCAGTTATGTAGCCCCTGTAGCAATTTAGTTGTCTGAAAGTCTTCTCTAATTAATGGTGTCAAAATAAAGGCTTACTTTTATTCCCAGGTGTACTACTTAATCTTTTTTAGTTAAGATCTTACCTCTTTCAAATAATATCCTTTAAGAATTTAATTCTAGAGAAGCTTCTACAATTTTTTTTTTTTCAGCCAAAGCGCTCTGATAAATAGAGTTCTTTTTGGTTAGAAGGCAGATGTTAGGGGGAGTTACATTAATGGTTTCAAGTCACAATTACGTTTAATAAATTATTATGCTCCACATTTTTTTTTTTTTTTTTTTTGGAGACAGGATCTCACTGTGTAGTCTAGGCTGGCCTTGAACTCACTGTGTAGCCCATGTGCCACATTTTTATTTCAGTTTTTAAGAAGCGTTAGACATCATATGATGCTCATTTAAAAATGATAATGATACATTTGGTTCAAAACATAAATTAATAATTTATGGTATATTGAGCTAAAAGGGATTGATGTTTCAATAAAATAGTATTTAATACTTCCTTTGGCTCTTGTGAGATCCTTTTGTTGTAACAGAGATCACTTAATTGGTGGTCTCTGAGTTATTTTACCCTACAAAATTAATTTAGAGATTAAATATATGATCTGTTAGTTTTTTATGTGAAGGAGTTAATGTCTCTTTCTAAATGTCTCCCTACCAAATAGCTCTCTGTAGGTAGGATCCAGCGCATCATCTCTCTTAATCATTAATAGCCTACAGCTAGGATTTGAGATAAGTCAGACTTTTAACTTTTATGTTAGGATCAAACAGGAAGAGATGTTTATTCAGTTGAGAAATCTGACAAACACATATTGATGATAGATGAGGTGTAGTCCTTGACCCCCGTCACAGCCGGCACACGAGCCTACCACATGCTGAGCAAAGATGTAGGTCAGAGGTAGAGGGGAGCTGTGGCATATGCAGTGTTCCATGCTTAATGTGACTATCTTTTAAGTTAATAGTTATTTGATAGTAGAAGAGAAATTACAGTTGTCTCTAGACAGTTCTGTGGTTTTAAGATTAATATTGAAAACTTAGGCGTTCAGGAATTAAGATGTAGCTATTCTTTGTTCATTGGTTAATTCAGCTCACATTTATTTATACCATCATTTTAAAGTTTTAACATCTACTTCAATACCTCAAGGCAGTTATTTTTAATAGAAAACACCAATTTTTAAGGATCACTTAAGTCCATGACTCTTTCAGAAATTATTAGCATTCTACTCATTCACCTATGTGTTTTGAGGCTTTCTCTATATTAACTTTGCTACTGAGCATTGCTTTTATTTGTCACCAAGGATGACAAATTCATCTTTAGATGACACAATTAGAAATGATCATGAAGCAGTCATTATTGAATACTGGCGGTAACAGAGTTGATGTTTTAGGGAAGAATAGTAAGAAATTCCAAATTTATATTGTTTTGAAATATGCATTTCTAGTAGGAATTTGGCATGCTTCCCATGTAGCAAGCATTGGTCACAGTTTAGGCCCTAATGAGGGTAAACTAAGGACATAAATTACACTTAAGAGTAATTGGTTAGACATAAAAGAGCTATGTGTTATTCTAATGCAATATTCTTCTGAAAGTTATTTAATAGAAATCTAATATTTCAAATAGATAGTAGATCACAATAAAGTACTCTAATTGCATAGCTATGTCCAGAGTGATGCAAACAATGGCAACAGCAATGGTTATACAAAGCTATACTTACGTCTGCATGAAGGGTTGAAATATATCCTTAATTGGAGGTTCACATGTACAGATATATCACAGTTTGTGTCATACAGCTCTCCCTCAGATCATGGACCTACCCAGCCTGCATGCCTTTCTGTTATTGGACATGTCAGTCCTCTGCTCATGACACAGAATGTATCTGTTGTTTCTATCTAGACTTATTTTCCTCCAAATCTCCCATTTTCAGGGCTCCTTTATGTCCAGACCCCAGCTTTGTATCCTCCTCGAGGCCCCTTGCGTGCACATCAGCTCACCCTTCGTGTATTCCTCTGGCTCATTTTCTTTTGTGGATTGATTTTCTTAGTACTATGGCCTGTAAGTTCTACACATGAAAGTGCTATTTAACAAACACCCCATCACACAGTGTCGCCTGCCCCAGTAGTTGTTTTCCTTATGAATGAATGAAGGTTAAAGTGCCCATCAGTCAGTCAGGCATTTGAATTTCCCACTGTCTTTAGGGAATAAAAGACTCCAGTTTGAGGAGGAAACAGCATTGCTTGTGTCAAGTAATAAGAAACAAATCACAAGGTTAAAATGTGTGATCATGACAATTTTGTAAGCCATGAGATATATAAAATAATTATATCTAGGGATGAAGATGTTGCTAGGTGGTAGAGCTCATGCTTCATGTGCACGTGGGTTTGGATTTAATCCCCAGCCCTTACATAGAAATGAGGGAGGAAGAAGAGGAAAGGGAGAAGGAAAGAAACCACAGCTAAGCATGGGCCCTGGAGGCTTATAGTTAGGACATTGTTAGGGCCTCGTTCTGTGTAGCTTCACAGTGTGACATTATAGAGATGTACCAACATCCAAGTGGGAGACTGCTAGTTTGCTTCAGCAGCCTCAGAACCAGGAGCCTAAGCATGGTAGCTGTGGGTCTGAGCGTCTCTGTGTTTGCAGTGCACCTGTGGCTCAGCCTGTCTACTTCCCCACCACATGAAAAGTGGAGATGGTTACTCCCTAGCTCATGATTTTACTTTCCTTTGAGAGACCAGACCCATTTCCAAATTCCCAGCAAAGAGAATCCGATCTAGGTAATCTTATCCAGTAAACTGTGAGTAGGAAGATAAGATTCTGCAATACTAAACTACAACTTGAGTTTACTTCAATGGGCAGGAAACAGTTGTTTGTGGTCTGGGTGGGCATAATGGTATTCACCACCACAAATATATACATATATTAGCTTAGAAAGATTTATACAGGGTACACATTACAAAACTTCATAAATAAAAGCATCTCCTCTTAATAGAAGTTTCTCTCGAAATACAGTATATATGTACATTTAAAAACCCAGAAAGATATATCAAAATGCTACCTGTGGTTATCCTTGTATGGTAATACCTTTAGGTTGAATTTTATTTGTATTTGTATGTGTCTGCATTTACTTTTTAACCTTCATAAAAGCCCTCAAACATATACAAAAAAGGAGGGAGAACAGTAAGTTCCTATAGTGAACCGAAGCGCTCATTAGGCAGCTTATTAGAACATCGCCAGTGTTATTTCACCAGTTTCCTTCCTTTTTTCTTATTGTCTAAATGTTTTACAGTAAGTACATTTTATTATTAAAATTTTAACTTGTTCTTTTTTTTAAAAGAATATTTGACATTTGAGATATCCACTTGATAATTTGATGGGATTGGGCTCGTTCAGGGTGCTATGGCCGGACTACTTGATATATTTTTTTTTTTTGAGACACGGTCTCACTATGCAGTTCAGTCTGACCTTGAGCTCACTTTGTAGCTCAGGCTGGTTTTGAACTTGCGACAATCCTGCCCCAGCCTCCCAAGTGCTGGGATTACAGGCATGTGCCACCATTCTTGGCCTCTACTTGATAATTTGAGGAAAAATAGAATTAAACTTTGATTTCATCTCTGTACCAAAATATATTGCAAATTCATTAGAGATTCAAATAAAAAAGAAAAAGAAACAATGAGTAGTAGAAAGTGTAGGTGAACTTATTTGGAATCCAAAGATCAGTATGTTAAAGAAAGTGCAGCAGTAAAAATGACTATACATAGATCCCCATATACAAAATTAAAAGATGTAATAAGCCAGAAAAAAATGTATTATGACAGAAAATAATACAATGAGCAAAAATCTAAAAAGATAAATGGGTAAAGGATATAAACAGGCAAGGCCCCAAGAAAAAATAAAAATAGCCAATAAATACATGAAAAAATTACTGGTGATAGTTATTGAAGACACACAAAATAATGATAAATGACATTTTTCTTGTAAGAAATTCACAGAGAAAATATGGGGAAACTGCCATTGTCCTAAGCAGTTGGAAATATAAATTAGCAGAATCTTTTTGAAGATAATTGATATTGAGGAAAGAATTCAGTAACTCTTAGGCTCATTAATTGTTCCTCTAGGAATTTGTCATTGCATAAAAATGTATCTATATGTTCTTTGTAAAGCTGCTGTCTTATACAGATTGATTCTGCACCATACACACACACACACACACACACACACACACACACACACACAAAGAAACTAAGGAGGCAAATGGGAGTTGTGAATTAGATTTATGACCTAAAGCGGGAAACTAAGAAGACAGCTGTTTTCAGGAGAATTAGTGCTGAGATATATCCTTTTATTATAATTTTATTTTGTTTGGTTTTGCTATTGAGACAGGATCTCACTTTGTAGTGCAGGCTAGTCTTGAACTCACTATATAGCCCAGGCTGGCTTCAAACTCATGACAGTCCTCCTGCCTCAGCCTTTCAAGTGCTGGGATTACAGGTTTGTACCAGCATGCCCAGCTATTATGATTTTAAAGTTGAATTTACTGATATGGAAAACAATTATTTGGCAAGGAGGTATGTGCTCCTGTGGTTTAAAAATTAGAGTCATTACTGAGACAGAAAAGTAGGTATTACTATGACTAAGTGTTTTTTTGTCATTGTTGTTGTGGAGAATTTAGCTAAGTAAGATAATAAAGGTATTGAAATATCAGTGAAATATTGGTTATGGTAGATCTGTGGCCACTTAATTATCCTTAAAAAAATACTTTTCAGATTAAAAAAATAAAACTTTGTAGTTGTCAAAATGAGAATTTGCTACTTCAAAAAGCAATTAGTTATGATAAATTATGATTGTTTTATTTAGGAGACCAAGAAATTATTAGAAAAATTTTATTAGAATTATTTCTAGCATTTGCATCCTATGGTCTTAACACAACATTTATATATATTTTGTGTCTTTTTTGTTGTTGTCATTGTTATTTTTGAGACAGGGTCTCACTGTGTAGGCCAGGCTGACCTTGAACTCATGGCAATCCTTCTGCCTCAGCCACCAGTGTACTTGGATTACAGGTGTGAGCCATCATACCTGGCATATTTTGTATCTTTATACCCAAATCATTTAGTGACAGAAATTGTATTTAACTGATTCTTTTAGGTCAATCTATTTAATCTGATTATGAGCCTAGACTTTTTCCAGTTTGGTGACCTTTAACTTTTATTTGTTTTTATTTTAAGGTTATATTTGGGAATTTAAATATCTTTATGTTCAGCGCAATTGCATACTGGAGAGCTTGGAATTGCATACAACACCTTGGTCATCCTCTGAGTGCCTATTTGATGATGATGTTAGGGCAATTGCATTTAAATCAAAATTTCAAGACAGTGCACCCTCCTTTGTCAAAATGTCAGACTTAGCAACCCACCTAAGGGATAAGTATTCAGGTAAGATCTGTATACACATAAAATATTCTCTCTTTTTTTTTTTGGAGACAATGTCTCGTTATGTAGGTCAGGCTGGCCTTGAACTCATGATGATCCTCCTGCCTCAGCCTCCCAGGTGCTGGGATTATAGGTGTGTGCTATTGTATCTAGGTCTACTTTTAGTATAAGCATTGAAGCTACTATTTGTGAGAAAATGTGTGAATGAATATAAAATAAAACATAGATCTTTGGAACTATCTGAACTGGATATTGACACCTTCTTAGCTGTCTGCCTCCAGTCCTTAGATGTTAATTTGTAATTATTAGAAATCACTCAAAATATTTTTTATATGTACTTTTCATCAGTTCATCACTTATAAAATAGAAATAGTAAAATAAACTTAACCAGAGCCAGTATTGAGATAAACACCTTAGGCAGTCACTCATCTGCCTGCTGGACATGAATTTTGAGACTTAAACTAACAAAGAATCTGTGAAATGCCCTTGCTGCCTTGTCAAATGCAGTACCACACTTCCTGATGTGGTTTGGGTATTGTTCACCCCCTGAGGACTCACAAGCTGGGAGTTTGGTTGCCAGTGTGGTGATGGGAGGCGGTGACCCTGTAAGTGGTGGAGCCTAGTGGGAGGTCCATGCATCGAGAGTGTGTTCTCGGAAGGATGTGGAACCCCAGTTTTCGCAGGTCCCTGGCTTCCTGAGTCGCAGTGTGATCTCATGTGAACCCCTGCAGTCACCATGAGTTTCTCACCGGGGCTTAGCAGTGCCAGTGCCATGCTGGCAAATCTCTAGACCTGATAGCTAAATAAACCTCTGTTCTTTATAAAGTTCACTTACCCCAAGTATTTCATTATGGTTACAAAAACAGTCTGCGAAATTTCCTCAACTCAAATACTATCTATGTGTCTCTAAAATTCACCCACAGAAGCACATGAATACAAAAATGCCTTTGATGATGAATTTTGTACACACAGACACTTTCCATTAATTACATGTAATTTTCATTAAATATAATTAAAGTGATTTGTTTTGAATAAAAAGAAAAGGAATACATTTTTTTCTTTGTATTGGGAATCAGTGGAACTCACGACTTTGCGCTTGCTAGTCAGGTGCTGTGATGCTGAGCTATGTCCCCAGCCCTAGGAGTACATTTTGGGTTCAGATGGCCGTGGGCTTTGGGACAGAGCCTCAAATGATGATAACTGGTGAAGTCTGTAGTTTCAGAAGGAAGAGCCCCACTGCTCTGTGCCGGCCTCCTGTCAACTGAGGCGGTGCTGAAGGGCGCTGGGTTCCAGCTGAGCTGTGGCAACAGCATCTCAAACTATGTTTCGGGTTGCTAAGCTCCGGTGATTAGTAAATGGCAGTGGTGGTTGGTTTTAGAAATTAATGGGAAGTTTTACACTGGCTACCATAGTAAATGCCTTGGAGAGGAAATAAGGGTTGGAGAAAATGGGATGTAGTGGTAGGTTTATTTCATTACATAATTTGAATTTTTAATGAAGACATTGAGTTAGATTTAAAAATAAAAATAAACAGCATCATGGATGTGAACAAAACAGGTGGCACACAGAAGGATAGGTGGCACAGTGGTGATAATTAATGCTACTAAGCCTCATTGGGGTCGAGGTGGAATTGGGAGTGTTCTTGGGAATCCTGTGTGCACTGCCCATTGGGAAGTCAGTTGAAACTGACATTATAGTCAGGTGTGGAGCGACTGTGTTCAGATAGCCCCTGTTAGTGCTTTCTCTCTCTGTCCCTCTCTCTCTCCCCCTTCTCTGTCTCATTGTGGTACTGGGGACTGAACCCAGGGTCTTTGCACTAAGCTATACCCCCAGTCTGCCTTTATGTATTTATTTAATTAATTTTTGGAGACAGCTAAATTGCCCAGGCTGGGCTTAAACTTTGATCCTCCTGACCCACCTTTGAAGGACTGGGCTTACAGGCCTGCACCCCCACACTTGGCTCTTTTATTTTCTTTATGTTCAACTATGAGGGCTGAATTCATAGTTTCTCACATTATTTGTGTGTGTTTTTTGTTTGTTTTTCACAGAACTGGGGATTGAACCCAGAGCCTCACTGGAACAAGGCAAGTGCTCAACCAGTGAGCTACCTCTCCTGTTCTTTTTAATTTATTTTGAGACAAGGCCTTGCTAAATTGCCTGGCCTGGCCTTGAACTTGCCATCCTCTTGCCTCAGCCTCCCAAGTAGTTGGGATTACAGGTGTGCACCATCACAAACAGCTTTTTATGTGTTTTAAGACAAAAATGTAGAGAGAACATGAAAGTATAGGCAACCTTTTCTTAAACCATTTCCTGGTTAAATAAAAGAGAGGAAGAAGGAAGATCACACCACAGGGGAATTCACTAGGAGGGACTGCCTGCTGGACAAAAGCCAGGAGGAGTATAAGGCTGAGCCTGATGCTGTGAGCAGGAGGAGATGCTTGTGTAGTCTTGCCTCATGCAGCAGCAGTTCAGAGCCCAGAGGGCTGGGTGCCCCTGAAAGCAAAGCCCATGTTCAGAGTGGCTTTTTAATTCTCCTGAAGAGGTGTGTAAATTTACAAAATGATAGGACACTATGACCCCTTCTAAAAATCAGTGAGTTCTTTTTTCTTTTTTTTGCGGGGGAAGCTGTGAGACAGGCTGGCCTTGAACTCATGGTGATCCTCCTGCCTCAGCCTCCCCAAGTGCCAAGATTACACAGGTGTACCACCATGCCCTGTATTTGCATTATGTTAGTAAATAATTTAGAGATTCAGCAAGGCTATGGGAAGGTATGATAGCAATCTGCTCCAGCTTGTTAGATAAGTGACTACTGCCCTTCCTGCTGACTCGCTGGGATCTGTGGTGTGATTGGAGGGGAGGAAACCACTGAAAAACTAAGGCAAATGGAGGAATGCAGTTATGGACAAGTCACCATGGGCTGGATTTGGAAAGAGATGGCACTGGGAGTGTCTAGGAGACAGCAGGGGTGATGAGCTCTAGGCCTGGCACCTCCTCCCTCCTGATGGGGAAGAGTCACTGCGCAGGCGTAGGGAAGGCTTTAAAGTGCTGGTGGATGGGAGAGCGAGGGAAGGTTGGGCCTCGCTAGTGGGCAGAGGCCAAGCTGAGGTTGGAAGGAGGACTGTTTGGTGGGCAGTGGGTGTTGTGTTTGCTCATAGGTGATTGAGGGTCCTGGAAGGACCAGCGAGCTCACCTGAAATCTGGTGAGTCGCCCCCCCGCCCCCCCGCCGGGGAGACCTTTCTCATTGAGGACTCCCTTATATAACCACAGCTAGAGCTGCAACGGGGGCAGAAGTGGGGGAGAAGAGCGGCAAGAGCATAAACTTGGGTTAATTACTTTAGGGCAGGGTCGAGTAGAGTAACTTACTTCCCGTTTGGCTGTTGGTTATGATCAATTAAGCTCAAGGGGAGAGGGCAGGGGGCTCCTGTTAGCTACTGTGCAGTGCAGTATGTGAGAGGATGTTTCCTAAAGGAAGGGTTACGCCTTCTGTGTAATTCCAGAGGACAAGGAGGAAGAGAGCCACCAGCTGCTTGGTGAGCCCAGGAAACCTTCACTCAGTTACGGGCAGGTTCTGGAGTTGATACCACAGCCTGAATGTGAGGGATTCTCAGGGGAAGAGGAAGAACAAGAGCAGGACTTGGTGCAGCTTTTCCCAATCTGACCATAAATCACTTAAATTTGCAAATTTAAGTTATCATTCAGTCCAGTAGGGTACATGATTTCTTTCCCTTCATCTCTCCTAGGAGTAGTTCTGATTAAAGCCCATATTGTGGAGCTGGTGTTTCCTGTCAGAGCGGCACAGGAGGTCCGTCTGAATGCCCACAGCTCCCTGACGCGCATCCTCTCCTCACTCCCCAGTGTGACCTACACTGGCTGTGCAGGGTGTGGGTCGGAAATGGACACGGATGAAAACAAGATTTACAGACAGTGTCTTGGCTGCTTGCCGCTTTCTGGGAAGAAAACGTACTACAGGTGAGGCCGAGGAGGAAGCCAGCTTGTTGGGAATAGTTACTATTAGGGAACTGCAGGTGAGTAAGCATTGCATGTATCAATCTGTACTCTCTAACCAGAACTAACCCAGGAGAACAGAAAGTTCCCCTCCATGACAAATAGTTATTTATGGAAGCAAATATTGTCCAGGGAAATTTTAAGACAGGCATACTGAAGAAAGTTATTATTTTGTTTACATTGTAGACCAATATCTGTGTCATAAATAATTCATTTCCCCATTTTAAAATAGAATTTCAAGGTCAAAGGTATTATGTGATCTTACCTGAGTTGTTTGTGCAAGCTAGTAATATGTTTAACCTTCTGTATTTCAGTTCCTCCCTTTACTTTAGAAATTAAAGATAGCAAATAAATGTTCTCTGGTAAAATTGTCAATTAGCTCAATGCGAAAACACGTTGTTTTCCAAAAACCAAATGTCCAAAGTCATGGATAATTTTTTTAACCATATAAATTACTTACCTTTACAAACTAATACACTATTTATACTCTTTCCTCTCATTTCTAAATATAGAATATCTAAAAACTAAATACAGATATATCCAGTATGCTATCATGGAATACTTCAGGAGCCTTACAGAAGCTTAGTCCATAAGCTGTATTGCTATCCACAAATAATTGTTTGCTTTGAATCAGTGAATGAGTATTACTGTTACTTTGTAGGTTGCTTTTATGGAAAGGAAGATTGAATTACAATATCTACTATATAAGAAATAATTGAAATTGACTTCTTATTAATAGTTAAGGCTTTCAAAAATATGTATAGGTAACTTATTTTACATCATTCCAAATGTTCCTATTCTATGTAGTTATTATTTAGGGTATAGTGATTGTTCTTAAAACTATTATAGAACCTCCATACCCTTTTTAACAATGTTTTACAGAATATAAATTTAGAATTAAATTTTTTGGAATACAAGGAATACATGGCCTTTTCTGTACAGAAACTAAGAAGCCAGCAGGCCAAGCCACTATTCAGCTCAGGAGAGGCAGCTATATGGATGCCAGGGTCTCCGGAGGCAAAGGAAGATGCAGGCTGGTTGCTCCCCAGTGGCCCAGGCCCACTAACTCAGGGAGAGCTGCGTTCCTTTCTACACATTCCCCACCCCATGGCTGCCTGGGTGCACTCAGTGTGGTAGCTTGTTTCTCCAGTGACAGCCGCCAAGGGATAGCTGGGTGGAAGCCAGCCTTTTCATGACTCAGCCCCAGCAGCCACACGTGTCACTTCTGCTAAATTGTGCCCCTAGGCCATGAGTTTGGCTGTCCCTTGGAGAGCAGATGAGAAGGAAGCTGGGTGCAGAGGAGGGGTGGGGGCAGTGATGGCTGTAGTGTCATGGGTGGGAAGGAAGGATGTTGACTGATTTAACTTTTTCTAAATAGGAAAAAAAACTTTTCATCAAAAGAACCTTCATTTTACACTTTCAGGAAGGCAATGAGATGTGTTGATGGCCAAGTTCTCTTGAAATTGAAGGGAAATTTTCCATCTTAGGTACTGTTTTAGTTATTATCTTGTTGCTACCTAATGCCCACAAGTTAAAGAAGGAAAGGTTTATTTGGCTCACAGTTCATGGAGGTTTTAGCCCGTAGTTGACTGGCTCCAGGGCAGGATGGCATGGCAGAGGGACATCACAGAGGAGAACAGCTCACGGTATGGAGGACAGGAAGCAGCAAGAGATCAAGGGAAGAGGAGGAGATAGACCTTTAGGTCACACCCACAGTGGCCCACCTCTTCCCATCAGGCTTTACCTCCCAACATCACACTCAGCTATAAACTCATCAGTGGACTCATCCAGTATCTTACACGCATGATTCAGTGATCTTCCAAAGCCCCACCTATGAACAAATGAGGCTTTGGGGAGACATCTAGATAAAAGCCATACCAGGTACCATGTCCTTATGGGTGGTATAAACCTCAGTCTACTGGAATACCTATGGAATGTGAGATTCTGGTTAACTATACATTACTAGCAAATACTCAGTAGTAACCATCACAGAAAAGTGCTTCTACCTTTACCAGTGAGGTATGCTGGAGATTAGTTAGTGGGGAATTTGGGGTTTGAGGCATTTCATTTATACTGAACAAGTGAAACTGAATATAGCCATAGGAGGAACAAGAAACAGAAGTTGTGACTGGAATTTTAAAGAAGTAAATATATTGTCTTTTAAAAAGTGTTGGGAAAACAGAACTGGCACAATTTAGTGTTAAAAAATCTAGCTTCATTCTTTTGCATGTGGATATCCAGTTGTCCTAGTGTAATTTTTTTTTTTTTTATTTTAGAAACATAAAAGTACAAAAACATATTGACAAACAGACACCCATTATCATAGAAAATAG